>MU184896.1:32516-51635 GCA_016904865.1 Pissodes strobi
GTTTATGTACTTAGATGACGTCTTTCAAACAGATTGTTGGAATCGTATACTAAAGTACACTGGCGTAAACTTCAGCTTCAAAGTTTACGGCTGACGATAGGATAGTTTGCATTTAGTTATTCAGTTGCAGTCTGTTGTGATTATATTGCGAAGGTGATGCGAGGAGGTCTAAATTAATTAAATGTTTTTTAATTTTGTTATGTATGTATTTTGTGAATTATTGATAAATGTTTTTATTAATTATTGATTTACCAGTTTTAATCGAAAAGTAACATATTGCATTCGGTACAAATTTGAATTGAGTGCAAGTTCGAAAAAATATGGCTTAATAAATCTAGCTGCTTACTTGCAAACAGGCTCCTGATCAAGGGACTCGTTAAAGTGAGCTGCTAAGAATAACCTATATTAGATATTAGTGGTACTTTGCGTATAAAAATGTATAACCGCATCTAAAATGGCTAAAACCATCTTTTGGGCGTCTCTCGAATCAAATCACTTAACGTGTTAAAACTGATCAAAGAAGATTTATAGGGGAAATCGAAGTGAGCTCAATTCGGTAACCTGCTTAAAGACGAAAATTCAAAGTAAGACGGTTTACTGCCATAAGGCTTACAGCAAGTTACAGGAAATGCGCAGCATTTAAGTAGGTATACGTAATACACGAAAAATAAATCAGATAATTACTATGGTGTTAGCGAGATATTGGCTAACTAAGATATTATCAGATACGGTAGTAACGAAAGTGAATTTTAGTTAATCAATTAAAGATCATTTAACGGTAAGCTCGATAAAATTAAGATGAGCAATTATATGACCTACAGTAAGGGTGTTACACTTAGGTAAGTGTACGTAATACACAAAATAAATCAGATGATAATTACTATGGTGTGAGCGAGATATTTATACTAACTAAGTTAATATTATACACGGTAGTAAAGAAAGTTGATATTTCACAATCAATCAACGATAAGAAACGGTAGTAGATACGATATAAAATAATAAACGACTTAAAGTTAGTTCACGGTAAGTTCGATAAAATTACGGTAAGTAAAATAGGTAATTATAAGGCCTACTTGTTTTCTGATGGTCATACAGAAGTGGAATTCACTGGCAGTGGTTGGTGGCTAGTCCTTAACTCCTACGCTTATTGGGCTGACCCCAATTAGGGCTTTGGCGCTTCCTGTGAAACTACACTTCACGCCATGCGGTCAGCATCACCTCGACAAAAGGTCCCAAACGGGCGGAATGAAACTGAAAAACCCTTCAGGTTAGTGGAAAACCGGGCGGAGGATGGATATTCAACCCCGAGGAAGGAAGTTCTGTCCCGAGGAAGGAAGTTTAGTCCCAAGGAAGGAAGTTCTGTGTCAGGTGTATTATTACTACTATTCTTTACTGATGAATAGTAGTACTACCGAAATATTAAATGATATTTTGCGAATAAGGGTGTTTAAATATGTTTATCTATATTTATTAAAAATATTCGAGACAACACAACTTAGATACAAAAAGAAAATTATTTATTTATTAGTCTAAGAGCTAGAGGACTAGCAAAGGTTTACCATTTTTTTTTTTGCAAAATGTGAATAACACATTTCTGCGGGAAAATATTTGGATTATTCGTAATCATACCATTTTTTGAGTAAATTGTAATTTTGATTTAGAATGCCCATTAATTTTATGGATATACCTATTAATAAAATGCCTGGTAATATATGCCAATATTTAAAGATGAATAAATTTGCAAGTTGTGGATTATGAATTATGGTAAGTATTTACTTCACAGTATTCTGTAATATTGTTAAATTGAATTGCATTGATAATTTGGATACCTATCATATTTATCGAGAATGTCTTTAGATACCTATCATATTTATCGAGAAAATAAAATTATAGCGTACAATTATTATCTTTGATTTACTTATCTGCACGTGACAGGTGGAGTGATAAATACACTGGAGATCATTTTATACGGAGTAAAAATATTTAATATATACCGATATACACCCTAAATCATAAGACTAATACATACTAAAATCATTTAATCACATGTTCAACCAACAAAAAACAAATGTTCCGAGTAAAGTTCATATTTTAAAATAAACACTATCTACTTATTATTTTGACTATACGTAGAGCCTGATCTTTAAAATGGTATTTCCATGTTGAAACTATTTCGAAATCTTAACAATTTTTGAAGGATTTTACTTCGTATGTGATTCTCTGGTTAGTTGGATAAACTTTTAAAACAAACAAAATAGGTACTTAAGAAATAACTATTATATCAAGATGGTTTCATCATGAAATTTCCAATAAAAAATGAGGCATTACGAATAGACGTAGGAGGTTTTCATACCAACGGTCCTGGAGCCTGGAATCTGGAAATGGTGAGAGGTAGACCTTGAAAGGACACGGTACTTAAGTCCCATTGAAACCCCGTGCGTTCTCCCTAGATCAACCAATCCATCTACGCCATCGCCCAGCCTAGTGTTGTAAAAAGGCGGTGGTGTTACCCGAGGAGTGGATATCCAAAGTGGATATCCAAAGTGGATACCCAAAGTTTCGAAACAGCGTCGCAATTGCAGAGCAGATGCTCTACTGTTTCGTCCTCCGCATCATTGTGTACAGACGTATTCTTAACTGGCAGTGTCCATTCAGAACCCCCGCCATGAGCCGTTGGTTCTGCGTTGACATACCCAGGAATGCCTTTGCTGCAAACTCATTGGGGTTAGTTTGGGTTAGTAGCTCCCTAAACTAACCCAAACTACGCCATCACACAGAAATAAATTATGTTTTTGAGGGCGGCATCCTCCAGTGAATTGTGGCATTCTAGTACTGACCTGGCTGAAAATTTATAACTTCTCAGGACCAGTAGTGCTTGTCTACTGTCCGTGTCAATTTTCATAGTCTTGTCTTCAGTATTCCTGCGAATAATCTCTTTTACGGCTATGAATATAGCAGCACGTTCAGACTGAACTATGCTTGTGTGTATCTTCATAGGCCATTTGAGTTCAATTCGCAAGCTTCGGGAGTAAATTCTGCAGCCTGCTCCTTCCTGGACTTTTGAGCCATCCACGAAGATGTTAACCGCACCTTCGGATATAGGCTCATTTGGATTTATTTGCACATCATATAGTTTGTCGAAGACAAACTTGGAAGGTATGCTGTCTACGCTGGCCTGCAGTAGTGACAGTCTTCCGACTGCCCCTTCCCACAGGCGGCGTCTAGTCTCTCTACATTCTGCGCTGGGTTGCACACCAACGACTCTGAGTCTTATAGCAATGTAGTCAGACTAGTCAGAGCCACCTCCTTTAGATAAGGGTCTGGTTGAAGTTGTTATCATAGCTCCCAACAGGCCACACAAGCTTGCCCGAGAAACCCGTTATTTGTTTTTTTTTTTGGCTTCATAAAGGGACTTAAGGCTCGTTACTGCCTAAAGGGTTCCCAAAGGTGATATCTTTCAGGAGATAAGAGCGTAGATAAGCTTCCCGGACTATTTCAATTAACCATCCATTTACTGAGATCACCTATGAAGCATCATTGTTTGTCCACGAACTGTATCATGCTTGTTGACACCATGAACATAGAGCTAAAATCACAGAGCTGGGGAAAAAACAATTATGCCTGCTATAGACGAGAAGATAAGTTAAAGCTAAGGAAGACCACAGGAATATAGAAAATGAAAAGATTTTGCACTTGAGAAAGCTGATTGGTTATAAGATATTTTCAATGCAATTGTTCTATCTAGTGGGGACCTTATTTATGTATACCTATAATCATACAGTGAAAGAAGAGATCAAGTGACGTTTTATCGCTGTTTTATCACATTTTGACAGCTAATTGGATCTTGCTGTTCGGAAGATTTATTTTTTTGCTACTTCAAGTGTAAGATAGAACAAAAATCTTAATGTAATTATTCAATTCTTCGATTATTTAACTGGCAAATTATTAAGATCTTAAAAGCTCATTATTGCTTACCTTGTACTGCTGCTATTTCTTTAAATAGAGCCAGATAAAAGCATGGTGTTGTTCCATAATAGTGCACTAGCTGAAACTCCAGATACCTAGAGATCAAAGTATTTAAAATTAAACCAAGTTCATTTAAGGTAATTTCGTGTAAACAGGACATCCTTAAGAGTTAGAGCAAATTTTTGTCTTCTATAACGTACAAAAAACGTCCCTTGGTTAGTTTGGGTTAGTTTAATTTTCTGTCAGACAAATAATAAAACCATAGATTATACGGATCATTTTTGTCAGCAGTAATGTAGGAACAAAGAAGCACAAGAAAAAAAGGTACCCTTCTATTTCTAAGGTTGTATAGGAGGGGAAATTCGAGTAGTTATGCATATCTACAGGTGGCATGGCAAGAACCCATATATTATCAGGAAGTGTTAATTTATATGATACTGATTTGTTATTTTAGTTGAACAAGCTGCTGAAACCAGACGAGGAATTTCAATTTTATAATAAATCTTAAGATTGAGGATATTTTGCACTACTATCATTTATTTTATTTTCAGAGGCCGACTACACGTTGGATGAGTCATTCTGGATTGAGGAGAGTCCTGCCGGTGAGTAGATTGACTATGTTTTCGAAAACTTTTTATTGCTCAAATATACTTGCCACACTCTTTCTCTGTTTATTAGCATAGTGTGAGGTTAAAGTTAAAATAAAATAACTTTAAAGTATTAAGAATAATAAAAAAAATGAAACGACCAATAATTATAAATTGTTTTTTTAAGAAGAGGCAGTTTAGGATGGTGTGCAAATTCTGCTGCTCAGTGAGAGATTGGCTCGGTTAAGGGCGCCAGCAGCTCCCTACCAGTCGAAATGCAAACTGTTTATAATGATCTAGATACCACTACTCAATATCTAAATATATTAACAAATAAGGCTAAAAGTAAGCAATAAGATATTAGACAATAAAAAATAATAAAACTGGAAGAAAACAATGTTATAGTATATTACAAAAATATGATATTAACATGGGAAGAGTTATTACCTGCCCTTCTATTGAAGGTCCACTCTATAACAATTTAAGTAATTAAAACCTAATAAATCCTTAAAATTTAAACAATCAAAAGCAAAAAATTAAAACAATACTCTAATATCCACAAGCTCAGGTCAATATTCCAATATAAGACTAAATTATACTAAAGGTATTGAGGAAAACCGCTTATTTGAAATATTCGTTTCTTACACTTTATACATTAAGTTTTGGGACACCCTATATATATGTAACAAAAAAGAAAAAAAAAAACAAATAATAAATTGAAGTCGGGTTTTGCGAGTTTTTTCTAGGAGATCCTCAATCGTATCGTTCGAGAGCGGGGACAGAAAATCTGAAACCGGCGCGGCGCAGTGAACAGTTTATTTTGTGAATGGCTTTTCTTTTATGATGCAAAGGTTTCGTTACAGGTCAGTAAAATTAAAGTCATAATATTGTTGTTAACCTAATTTGCACAAGTATTTCTTCTATTCTCATGGATAGTTCAAATTTTATGGCATAGAATGTGTACATATTTAATGAAATCGTTTTATGCATCGTGTACGCAAGGGCCTTGATGAATCTACTAACCATTTCCTACCCTGACGGGTTATAAATGAAATGATCATTCTAGAGGTATTGACCCAAATTACAACTAAACAGCTGGGTAGTCTCTGTACTCCAGGACCTCAGTACCTGCCAGCGGCGTCTGGCTAACTAACAACCTCTTCAGTTTTAAATGAATGGTTACAAATGTGGAACTACGAATTGTAGCACGGTAGAGAGTAATTTAATTAATTATTCTACTAATAAAGGTTATGCAGCATAGTTCGGTTTAGAAATTTAGATCGAGGGTTTCTCTGCCGTACTCTTTCCCCTCGTGAATTCCAGGCTGAGTCCGGCACGTTTTTCTCTAATAATTGGGCACGTTTTATCAGTTTTCCTTTGGATAGGCATAAACGGATGTTGAATTTCACATAAACCACACGACTTTAGCCTTTACAGCCGGCATCGCTCATCAGAACATTGATATTATTGGCGGGCTTTTGTGTGAATATTTATCTAAAACTATTTGTGAACATTGCATAAACTCATTCTTTTTAAAATTAGTAATACGAATACACAATAGAATTAAAAGATCTTCGCGCATCAGAACGGATAACAAGAAACATTCAAACCTGCCGCGCTTTTGGCGGCCCAAGCTAATCGCGCCATCTGCGTTCACCTTTCATGAAGCCGAACAGAGATAGCATCGAGCCTCCTTTCCTCGTGTATTGCTTCGGACCCTTTTTTATCATTTAGTTGAGCGTCTCTTCGTTGCTTGTCTCTGATATTGCATTATTGGCCACGTTCACAATATGCATCAAAGATGGCGCCACGCATTTTACATTCGATCTAGATAGATCAAATAATGAATAGAGTGTTACTAAATGATTAGGGTTCTGCATAGTTCACAGTAAAAAATAACAAATTCTGTGTATTCAATTGAATACACCATGACAGAAAGGGTTTGACCAATTCAATCAACACAAAGAATCAGTGAATCTAGATAAGGCATCAATTCAGAGAAATCAAATTACAAATAAATTAATGAAGTCAATTGTAAAATCAGAGCAATCAACCCAAATGACAAATTAATTAATGAAGTAAATCACCAACTTTTAATCAGATATTAAAAAATAATTCATTGAAGTTGATTAACAAATTAAGTTGTGTTGAGACAATCAGCAACTGTGAATCAAATAATGCAAAACTAATTCAATGAAATTAATTAACAGAGAAATTAATGAAGTAATTCACTAACTATTAATCAAATAATGTGAAATTAATTCAATGAAGTCAATTAACAAAAATTTAAAGCTGAGTAAATCCAACCAATTCGTGTACACAAATTGCCTAAGTCACAATATCAAATATTTACTTATTTACTCGAGTCAGCAAAATCAAGTACTAACTACACAGGTTTTTTCGTGCCACAAATAACTAATTGCAATAAATGAAGCACAACTAAGGGGTACTAGCATAAATGCGAAATAGTACTGCAAGTACAAAAGCGATTGGGAATAAATGTGTAACTTTAAATAATCGAATTTTTATCAAAGAGCATTAAACACCAACTGACAAAAATGACTCAGACAACAAAGCAATACTCTTGTGCTATCAACGACTTATATTGATCAAATTATGTAAATGAGTTTTTCATATAAGCCTCTAAAATTTGAAAGAAATGGGGAATATTCTCTGCTTAGAAATCTATTATTTTTACAAACGGTTTTTTAAAAATATTATTATGCGATATCAAGGCAATGTAAAGGATCTAAAATTTCAAATAGCGTCCTTTTTAAAAAGCAATAAAAATTTGGAGTATTTTTAAACGGTATTTCGTAGCCTGAGTCGTTTTTATCAGTTTGGGTTAATGAACTCGTAACGAAAATTATATTGTTTCTTTAAAACAGCTAATCTTAGAAAAATAATGAGTTTTGCATATCGGCACTTTTTTATTTTTAGCGACACTTAACTAAAAATAGGCTATTATCTATATATAATTTAGGGTAAGTTTGAAATGACAAAAGTTTATGGGAAGAATTTGATTTAGACTACCAATAATCAAATTATTTAATTGAAAAAAGCAATTAAAGGTATCATTGGGTACATTATATTGTAAACTACTAGAAACATTTAAACCACTAATTAATTATCACCCTGTCTTAAGTTTGTACTTGAACTTGGTAAATAGTATGTAAACATTCACCATAAATTATAACCGACGCGAGCGGAACGCGCAGGCAATTATGAACCTTAAAGTTACAGTGGTCAGCAGATTTGATGACGTAAATAGTCAAGCGGACCATCAGTCCAGGGGGCTTTTGTCTCTCACCTATTCCGCTCACCTACTGCAGTCTACAGGGTCGTAGTACGTGCTCTAACCATATCCCAATCTTTAGACCCAACTCGGGCAGTGTCATTGCAGTTCACAGGAATGTATTTCTTGACCTGCCTAAAAAGTACTAAAGTCAAATCTATGATAAATCTGTAAAAATTCTAAGTCAAGTGACTTTTAAAGTTAAACAGTTATAGTGTCTTAAAGTGTTAAGTGAAAGTAAGTTAAACCAAGAACCTTAAGTCATTATCTCATGAAATAAACAAACCTAAACATAAATTAAAACACAACACCGCTCTTAAAATACTTTATTATTATACAGGGACTAAGATCTATAAACAATTCAAACCATACCCTAACCGAAAGGGCATTAGATAATAGACGTTATTGTTTTCTCATTAAGTCTTTGACCAATAGACGTTGTTATTGTTTTACCAAAGTTCCTCCTTTATTATCTCTGACATCACGGTTAACTAAACGTGACAATATTTTACAACTAAACAAAACTAGCCATTCCACAACTAACCCAAATTAGCTCAATTTTGTCAAAACGAATGCAAAATAAACAAAACTAACCGAGAAAGCAGAAATAATAGATACAATCTTCTATATGGAAAGATACTATTTTTTTTGTAAACTTGTAGAAAAAATCTACACTTAGTAATTCTTTTTTTCCAAAAAAACTGCCTTTTATTTGGCAGCTATTTCGGACCACTTAGAAAATTTTAGTAAACAAAACTAATCAAAACTATCCGAAAGTCACCTAAACGTACTAAAAGTAACCAGTAGGAAAAATTCATGACTATTGAAAGATTGAGCGTCAATATTAATTTTATCTTTAGACAGGCATGAAACTTTTCATAGAAATTTTGATAGTATCATATTTACAAGTACAACAATTCCATTAATTGTTATGGCAAAAACTTGGATAATGTAATTTTTCACCTTTGGTTTTTGAACACCGTTATAATCTACTAAGAAAATAAATTTGCTCTGCTTTAATGGATAATCGTATAAGATCATCGATGTATAGTCTAAAACTCGAGGACCTCTAACTAACCCCTTTCCTCCTCGCGAATAATTTGTAAAAACATGTACAACCTTCTTGAATATGAAAAAGGCCCCTTATATAATCATGCATAGTGCCTTGAAGACAGCTTTGCATACTACAGACAATTATCACTATAGTTATTTAATTATACGCTGGATTCCATATTTGTAAAACGAATTACTGTCAATTATTATTAGTCAAGTAGATTAATACTATAAAACTATATCGTATTTGCATCTTTGAGAAAAGCCTCAAATAAGAAATCCCTAACCAGTGTGCTCAAGAAATTTTAGTCTCAATGTTGAGATTTCGTTTACCATTAAACAATTAATTAAATATCCTTCATTGCACTATTTCAAATATGTTAAAAAAATAAATTTTACTTCTATAGCAAATTTTATTTCATTTCTTTTCTCAGGACTTTTTGATCTTTCAGTGTATCACATCGATAAATCACCACATTAAGAGTCTTTCCGTGGAAAGGAATGACTGAGGCAAATATTGATTCAAGCTCTGTTTTAACACATTGTTTCTTATGGGAAAATGATATCTGTTGTTTTATCGATAAGTGAGATAATAGTTGCTTTTGAATGATCAATCACTCCGGGAAATTCAAATAGAAAGTCGAGGTCCATTTAAAAATTTCGATGATGTGTACCCGCAACTCCGAAAATTGACTTTCTGATATCCAATATTAAAGCTCAAACGTAAAAGTCTTTGAAAAGGAAAAACGTATTTTTGTCATATAAAAGTGATTAAAATTACTTTGGCGAACCTCGGATGATGATCGTTGTCATTATTTTTCAAGACGAAATGTTCTTAGGTACTGTAGTTATTAAAGCCTTTATTAAGAAGAAATCTCATAAACGTGTGTCTATTGATTTTATTACAAACTTTGGAGAATCATGAAAATATGTAAACACATTTATTTTGGAGATGATCAATGGCGTCTGCACTGTTTTTTAATTCCAACTCTGCTACGCCGATTATTTCATATATATTTTTCAATTGCTTTTGGGTGCTCCACTGGAAGAATATTAAAAAAAGTATCATAAAAATTATCAAGAGTTAACTGTAAAGGTAATGTTCTTTTATTTATTTGTCCTCCGGAAAGGGAAAAGAGGGTCAAATATGAGCTTGCCTCATTTAAAAGCAAATATTTTGTATTGCTTGATCTCAAATTTGTCCCAAAAATGTGCTTGCCAGCAATAATGTTAAATAGCTTGACATTTTTACTAATTCAAATGCATTTTATATCGATTCCTTGGTACAACAACTGCACTTTCTTTGTCTTTGTTTTCTTTGGTTTACTTTGGCTTTTAAGGTAGGTTTTTTTTTCATTATTTACCAATTAAAACTTTTTCCTATTTAGTTGGCTTGAGTTAACTCTCATGGATGAAACTGAGTTGGTCAGGGCTTTTAACGTGTAAAAATTGATAAAAACTGCCATGTACAAATCATGCTAATAGTTATTTATGCAACAAGTGTGTAAAGTGACCCTTTTTTATGAATAGGAATATTGCTGCATGAGCCGTAGACGAATGCGACAATCCCATGAATAAAAAAAGGGTACTTTACACATGAGTAGCATACAAAAATTTTTCTACTACCGAAAAATATAAAAAAATCAAAATAATATTAAATTACTTTACGCACTAGTGCGTACAAAATTACTTTACGCACTAGTGTGTAAAATAAATTATTTTACGCACTACACTAAATGTCAAAAATTTCGTCAGATTTACTTTACGCACTAGTGCGTAAAGTAATTTATTTTACGCACTACATAAAAAAAGTTATATTTTACGAATCTTAGAGAGTGCGTAAAGTGAGTATTTTACGCACGGTAGTAGAAAAAATAATTGACCTTACCTTAACTTATAATAATTGTTAGTGCCTAGAGAGTTTGAATATTTGATTTTCTAAAATATTGCGTTCGGTTTTATTAATTTCTTTACGTAGCTCTAACATCTCGGGAATGGGTTTAATATTTTTGCCTTGTGCATGTCGTGGGAGGCGCATTTTTTAACGCTATCAATCGACCAGCTAGAAGGTGTGCTTCGAACTGCTATGTTATTGATCTATGATAAATATTTGTTTTTGGGATCGTATGCTACGAATTAAATTAAAGATTAGAGGTACAGTGTAGAGCATGCTTGCCGGGTCGGAGTACAACGTAATTGATGGAAAAAAATTCTTTCGAATGTGCCTGCTACGAGTTGCGTGGAGCTTTGGGATTTTTGTGACATGTAACATGAGGCTCTTAGGGACTGGCCACTTTAAAATTTTTAAAGGAGCCTCCCGTGGATTTTTTGCGTAGCCTGATAATAATCGAACAAGGACCCTTCCAGAAACAGCCGTTGCAATTGGCAGGAAGGTATTGTGTTAGAGCAGTTTTTTGTGAAATGTCCTCGTGAAGATTTTCTATTTGACCTATTTTTGAGTCTCTGGCGTTATTTTATTTATTTATTAATCATTATTAAGCCCTTTACATAAGTGTACCCATAGGGTATGGGCCGTGTCAAATACAGAATAAAACACAGAATTAAAAACTATGCCCTACTAACAAACAGGACTGAAACATATTTTTACTTAAAGACAGGATTAAAAATTTAACTTACACCACACAGATATAAAAAATAAAAAAATCAGAGCAGGCCCTCAAAATCAGTTTCAGTTAAAAAAACTCTTAACACTATAGAAGCATCTTCTACACAAGTAACGTTTCAACTTCAATTTGAATTTTTGTTTCCCTAATAAAAGCTGTTTGAAATTAGCTGGTAATTCATTCCAGATATTAAGAATATTGTGAGTGACATTTTTCTGAACATAAGTCAGTTTAGTAATTTCTGGTTTTAAAATATTTTTGTTTCTTTTATTATAAGGATGCTCATTGTCCTAAGAGCAAAGCAGTACCTACTCATGCTTCCAGCAAGCATATTCACATGCGCTTTCCAGTCCAGCCTCTTATCTAAAGAGACTCCCAAGAACGAGACATTTTCTGTTGACTCAATTATTGAATTGTTATAGTTTAATGAAAAGGAGTATCCTGAGCGAACACCGACGTTCAGCAACTGTATTTTAGAAACATTAAGCAAAAGATTGTTGGCTGTAAACCATTCATCCAGTACCTCAAGGGAGTTAATAATGTTGTTTTTACAACTCTCAGTGCTTTCTGCTCCACATATCACAGATGTGTCATCAGCATTCAGTACCACATGCTCCCCCACAACACTCACATTGGTATAGATTATATACAAGAGTGGACCCAGTATTGATACTTGAGGAACTCCTTTGCTTACGTAGCTTGCATCCGATTTTATTTGATCTCCTTGTTTGCTCAATTCTACCACAAGTTGCCTTCTATCTGAGAGGTAAGATTGGAACAACCCTAGTGCCACCCCGCACACTCCATACAACCCAAGCTTCCGTAAAAGAACATTATGATCGACACTGTCGAAGGCCATCGATAAATCTAGAAAAAGAGCTGCTTTGACCTGCCCCTCATTTGATAACTCAAGAACCCTTGCCACAGCCTGTTTTTTTAAAAGGGCAAACAGTTTGTCATAGATTGCTCTCTCAAATATTTTATTGATATTCGAGAGAAGCGAGTTGGGCCTATAGTTATTCAACATGCTCCTACCACCTTTTTATGTATGGGTCGAATCAATCCCTCTTTTAGTGCTTCTGAGTATTTACCGTTTGTAAAACATAAATTTAGAATATGAGCCAAAGGCACACAGATACATTCAGCTGTATTCTTCAAGATCGCAACAGTTACACCATCAGACCCAACTGAGTTTTTATTACTCAACAACAGCAGATACCTGCCGACATCAAAAGGTGTTAAAGGTGAAAAAGCAAATTGTGGGCACAGGGTATAATTTTAGAAAAATCCACATATTTGTCTTTATTGATGCCCGGACATAAAAAAGTTAGTAAATCTGGTTCTGCTTTACCAGGAAAACAATAAAAAATAGCTTTTGTGTATTTAATTGTAATTTGTTAAATAATTGACCAGGTAGTTTTGGTTTTACTCTTTGCATTTTGTATCTGTGAGCACTGACTCATAGTCTTTGCTTCTTTAATTACTTGCTTCAATAGATTCGAATATTTTTTATAGTACTCTTCACTCACCCTACCAGCGATCTTCAGATACACATACAGAAATCTTCTTCTCTTACATCATGTTTAAATACCATTTGTAATCCATGATCTGGAGTCATTTATTTTACACACACATCGTTTTTTTTTGGAAACAGGAGATTAATAAATTTTAGACAACAAAATTTAATTAAAAATATTATAGGCTTTGTCGACGTCGACCTCCATCAGCACATCATGCCCATTTAGGCCCTGAAATTCCAATACGAGCTGCCTCATTTTAGAAAATATTCTTTTTGTAGTAAATACCTTATTCGCTGGGATACCTCCATCGATCACAACACTGATGTTTTGTGCAAAATTATCTGATAAGCCTGCACTTAAAACTGTATTATTATTAAAATTATTAAAGTTGACAAAAATATTATCCAGTAGTTATTCTGTCTTTTTAGTAACCCTTGTTGGTTGAAAGATTGTTTGTTACGTATCAAAACGCTTCAAAACATCTACGAACCTAGATCTGTCATTACCTTCTAACAGTAAGTTTACATTGAAGTCACCACACATTGCAATCCTAAATTTCCTAGACTTTAAAACAAATTCATACAACACCTGCTCTAAAGAATTTAAAAAAACATCGAAGTTTCCAAGACAGGTCCTATACAAAGATAAAACGATTAATTTTCTGAATCTACTCACTACACAAGAGATTTCAATTTCTCCCTCTATGCTTCTGGATGTTATTTCCTAACCTCTTGATAGTCTGGCAAGCAATCATCAACTAGTATGCATGATCCACCATGTCCAGTTTGTTTTTTCTCTTGACATTGCTGATATAATCACATAAACTTGTACATGAGTCCTATCAATTTCGTCTCTTTTCAGCCAATGCTCTGTTAAACATATAATTTGGGGTTTTTTCATCTAAAGTATTTAGAAAGACTTCCAGGTCTAAGGTTTTGTTTCTCAGACATTGGCTGTAGGATGTTTATGCCTGTTAATTCTCTCGATTCCTCCTCAAAACTGGAGGTCGTCTCATGTGTAGAAAATGGTTAACTACGATACCTTTTCCCCATGCCTCGGGGGCCATAACCCTAGCTTATACCTCGAATGGAATGTGTACCTTAAAAGAGTTTTTGAAGTTATCTTTCCGTGTGGTCATTTTCTCACATTTGCAGTCTTTGTTTACCAATTGATCAATATAGTCTTTTACTTAGACAGCGGACGTTTCAGACTTCAATCCAGAAATGAACAAACATGACGTTTTTTCAGCCGCCTCTAGTTGCAAACTTCGCGCCGGCGCGCGGCCGCGGCCTATCATTGGCGGAGGCCTTGCTTGTTTCGGATATTTTCGTCTTCTCTTCTTCTAGGAACATCCCAATCGTTTCCCAATATTTTCGGTCTGTCGGTCCTTTATCGTTTTGTGTATTTTCACTTCCAATATTACCATTTTTGTTGTCTTTGTTTGGCGTGGTTTGTTTTCGAATGTTTGGATACGGATACGTCATTCTCGATTTTGATGGGTCATCTGTCGATCGTCGATCGTGCCTGCTGGTTGGTCCGTTTATAGTGGACATAGCTTCGCCTGCAACTTCAGACGGTTCTTCTATCAGAGGCGTCAGTATTATATTTGAGAAATCGGCCTTGTTTTGCGCCTTTGCCAGATTTTTACTGGTATTTTCCTTATTTGGAATTGGAATCGTATCAGCTTGATCTTGCTGGAGTGTACTGATTTGGTTCCTGGACTCAATCCGTATCTGGGAGTTTCGCTATTTTCGTCGCAGGTCAGTTATAAGATTTTTATGTGTCGTCACTTGGCAATGTTGTGATTCCACGTGGATTGCATTTCATGCAGAGGTCCTATCTCCTCCACCCTTTGAGGCAGCCTAGCTGATTTCGGCATTAGCAGCTTAAAAAAAACCTTCACATGTAAAATATTGATTTTTCTTTTTAATTTTATTTTATCCCTTGCCTGTAAATGTTCCTTGCCTAGGAATACTAGCAAAGTCTTTGAACATGTTGATATTTTACAGTTTTTTACGTGAAGAGTCTTTCATGCCTTTCTACCCTCTTGGACCTAAGATTGTTGTCCGATGTGTAGGCGTGTAAGAGCCCTTCTTCTAGTCAATAGTGTTCGATCATGTACGTTTCCTGCAGAAAGATGCCTGCAGAGCTGCTGACGAGTTCCCATAGATCACATTAGCAGATCAAACCGTGTGTTTTATATATTTTAATTGCTGTCTAATGTATGACACATTAGGACTTAGCAATTGAACCTTTATTTCTTTTTTTCTTTTGCGAACATGTTGCGCGTAAAATCCTTTTGAATGTGTTCGCAAGATATAATGAATAAGATGATACCTACCCTTAAGGATGCGGCCAGCGCAACATGTGTGCTCGGACTTGCTCGTTGGCGTGGGAGTAGGTCAATTACTTACTCTTGACCAGGGCGCCACCAGTTTGAAATATCCAAATCCGCAGACCCAAACAGGAAGATCCTCGGTCTTAAGAATCCATAAGGGCGATCCAAATCGACAATTATCAGCTACGCAAGGGCGATTTAAAATCTAGACGACTACTAATTACAGTTGGTTGAGTTATTTCAAAGCAAATAAAATACGGTCACGTTCGTGCAAGTTTAAATTTATTGGCGTTCGTTATGTTAGATGACAACGTGTTGTCATATTTCTTTCAATAAACAAAAGATATAAATATATAACAAAAGGTAAAAGAGCTCAATTAGAAGCAATTAATAACTTGATATATGCTCACGAATATTCAACTAGATCATATCAGATGTAACAGTATGACATAAAAAATGATTACGGAAGATAAAAAACAATTCTAACTAACTAAAAATAAGCGCAATATGCATACGGTATCTATCGTCACATCAACTAATAATTTAAGATTATCAGGATAATACTTATTACTATTAACTCCGTTGCGCGTGTACCATGGTATACGTGTCGCAGTTGTACATGAATAAACCTTAAGATTCAGTTTATGAGATACCGCTATGTAAAATTACTATAATCAGATATTTATTCAGTCAGAACCACAATATTTATCATTTACCACAATATAAATTAAATTGTAAGAATGATGAAATATAGCAAAAAAAACTATGAGCATTAATTGAATCACACTATAACTGTAAATATCGCAGTTATTTATATACGCATTGGTAAGCTTTGCTTACACCTAATCAGTTCCAACAATAATTATATCAATACTTCTCAGAGAGAAATAAAAACACGCAATTTACTACGTGCTGGAAAATACTAATAACTCGCCAACAACATTAGGTAAACAGATCACAATTATAACCTAAACTAATCTTTACTAGTCTTCGCCGATCTCACCTACGGCCTTCCGCACGCGGACTACTGCTAAGCACCTTGGGACCATAAACTCTCAGTGGCAATTGAGGTAATGTCATACCTCTACGGCTGCAGTCGGTACCAATACAACACAACCAATAGTACTGCCTGGTAGCTACTTGGTTAGCTACTTAAACTCTCTCCAAGCAAAACTGGCTCCAAACAACAACAGCTCCAAATAACATTAACTTGTTCCATATACAAATAACTCCAGGCCAATAACTCCAGCCAAAAATAATAGCTCCAATAAACTGGCTTCCGGTAAAAATGGCTCTCGGTAAAAATGACTCCCCAAAAAAAAACTCTAACTACGTAGGGTTTCGATGGTAATGACGAATTGGGGAGCAAACGCTCTCTTCTACAGGCATTCCTCGTGGGAGGAAACGGCGTACTTTGTTCCAGAATACACTGCACGTGGCAAGTTACAAACCAGAAATCTTGACTCTCTGGCAAAAACCAACCAATCCACAGTCAAGCCATAAACTACAGCAACCTACGAACTTGCGACTTAATACCCGATAGAAGTATAATCCCCTATTTAGGGTGAATTACAAATTCTTAAACTTTTATCAGGCGGACGCACTACCTCCTTTTAGGATTTTCTGAAGAATGAGGACGGAATCAAGCCAAAAACCACCAACTAGCTTGTGAAATTCGATGTTAAAAAGCTAGAAAAAAACTCGAACCATAAGCCCGATCCACACTGTCCTGTAATCATACGCAAAGGACACCAGCCGATTGTCACCAAATTTACTAACATCTACAATATGCAATGAAACGTACCTAAGGTTGTGTGATATTATGTACTGCCGGCGGAACAAAGAAATCCAACGATAAATCCATCATTGACAATGACCAGACAAACAGAAACCAATTCATTCCGAACGGCGGCCATTTAAAACCCCAACACCAAATCTGTTCGACGCATTCAATCGAATCGAAGCTAAACGTACCGTTAGCTCCAGCCAGTTTTTTACCTTGCTAAAACCATATGTTTTAATACTGCAAAGCACTTCGAGCGACGTTGCCAAGTTAGGGAATACGCATTTAATAACATATCTTGACTGCGTATTTTTAACGCGAAAGCGAAAAACAGTCGTTTAATATCAAAACTGACGATAGCACATCAATTAATTATGTATTTGCCTGTTTGCCTAAATCGTAACCACGTCAAAATCACAAGACGAATGCTCAGCCAATATAACATCTGGCAACGTTCCAAGAATATCCTTTTCATTTAACGTGTCGATATTACACTCGTCCGTAGGCAACCAACAATACTTTTATGGTATGTTACCCCGGGATAGGAAATTATTCGCAAGGTAAATGATTTAATTGAACTGCACTGCTATATACTTAAATGTTTTCTCGATGGCGATATAAAATACCATACGATCTAGTGTCTGAAATTACGTATATAACTAGCTTGTTTCAGTTTATTTCTCTAACATCTCGCTTAAGGCACTGGTCGTTCGAAAATCACGCGAGATTAAGGGTGGAATCACTGACTTTATTTGACTTCTATCTGTTACATATTCGTGCTAAATTATTATGTAACAAACATAATCTCAACTTAAATAGCATATAAATCTCCAAACAGGCCAGAATTTGAGACTATTCGTTTCCGTTTGTTTGTTCTCTTATTTATACCTTGATATTCGGTTTCATTCCTAAAGGTTAAGACAAGTTTAATGCTTGCTTGCGTATTAACAAAATTGACTAACTTGATAAAGCTTTAAGTCATAATATTTATAATTTCACGGATGTTTTAACGTATTGTAACCAGTTAGTATTACCACCGAATATTAACAATAGACTAGAAGGCTCATTCTAAGCTCCGCCCCCAGCATTTCCCTTTTTGCCCCGTCGCGGCGTCGCGGAACCTGGTGAAATGCTGGTTAACTGCTCAGGCCTTGTGCCACGTATCACCCTCGTATCTAATCGTTTCGTGGAAGTCTGGCGTCTCGCTCTTTTAAGCGCTACATCAAAAGTGCCGACTGAGAGCGGACTTTCTAGTCTCTTGTTAATATTCGGTGGTATTACGTCCTAGTGGACTCGGAAGTGTGAAAAGAACATGATCATATTTTTGGTTAGTAACTGATTACTTCGTGTCTATTTTCACTTGCTTTATTTGTTTTATAGCAGGTAATTATTAGAAACTCTCGATTGTCTACTTGCTTACTTGTTTCCTAACCGGTCATTTATTCTGCGTACAGAAATGGGTATAAGTTTTAGTTTTAATTAGTTGGCTTTTCTCCTAACTAACAGAGCGTCAGTTTCATATTGCAGCTAGCTACATTTTTCTTTTAACTTTAGCCGAATATATAGTTTTTTTTTAATAACTTCACTGTTTAATAACTAGTGTTTTTTTGCTATAGCCATGCCAGTGGCATAGCGGCTTCTCCATTTAAATTTATTCAGTTTTCAATAATTATTGTATCGCAGGAATTACTGCAACCGAGGAAATTTACTTCGAGTGGTATTTACAACAAGTAGTTCAATTATTCACCATATTTTCTTCAGAATTACTCACTACTCTCGCTTTATTTTTTGAGTAATACAGAATAGTTTGAGTACTATGATATGATTATTATTTTTTTATTTTAATTGGTTTGAAGGCAAACTCCTCCTTTTCATTTTATGGCAATAAGCCGATTTTCTGTTCACCATTTATCTGTACCATTTATAGTCTTTAAGATTAGTATTCCAAAAGCA
>MU184896.1:56635-75015 GCA_016904865.1 Pissodes strobi
AAATGATTTAGGATTTGATTTGAATGTGTGTTCCAAATAAGCCTTTTTTTCGTTGCGCAACGCCATTGTGATGTAGTTTCTCAGATCTTTATATTATGACGAGAAAGTTGCCCTTTTTGTAGATTTATACTTAGAAAGGGCTCGGTCGCGAAGTTTCATGAAAAATTAACCACGGCGCAGGAGATTTCGTGATTCTGCTTGCCTTATACGACGCGTGGATATCCAAAACATAATTTAAATTATTGTTGAAAAAAACGACCATATCGTCTACCTGATCCGTAGAGTAAATCGAGTCCCATTCAACCGACAAGAGATCCCGCAAAAACAAGTTTTGATCAAAATCAGAAAAATCCCTGTATGTGCGAAAAATTATAGGACGTTTTGGTTTTTCAATTTTTAATTCCGAGTAAATTAACCGATGGTCTGAAATGTCTCCCATGCCCACTACCTCCGAGTTGAGGGACAAATCCGGAGTTGAGGTAACCAGGATGTCTATGAGAGTGCTTGTGAGGTGCGTCAATCTCGTAAATTCTTTAATATGTTGTGTAAGGCCATCTATCTACTTTGCGTCAATTCGAGGACCACCTTACACTGCTTAATCGTGAAATAGAGATCTAATCACTCAATTTTGTAGTATTTGTTTGAAACGTAGATGGAGGCTGGTGTCTACGACTCTAAGCATATTGCACCAGATTATGCTAAATATAAAATAACATTTTGTCCATTATTTGCACAAATAAAACAAACTAAATTGACATATACGAACTGGGAAAATAAGTACCAAGCATGGACATATTATTGGATATGTCCCCTTCTATAACTAATTACCTAAGAAAGTTAAAGCAACTAGGTTGCGGATATTGAACAATATATATAGACAAAAAAAGCGTACTGATGCAATAATATAATGGTAAAGACTGTACGATTTGCTAATTTAACACATGAATTGCGTATTTGTTAGTTATTTCTGATTCGTTAAGGTCATACAAAACTTAAGTGCAAAGAGTTGTTGGATTAATTTACAGTATACTCACCCAAAGGGTGAATTTTAGTACTTAAGGACATTTTTTTAATTTTGCCTTTATAAAAGAACATTTTTTAATAATCTGTAATATTTTATGTGCCAGAACGGAAACAAATAAATTTAGACTTAAATAAATTGGCACAAGTCATATTGTTGTTGTGCGTAGTATATATTTGCAATTGTTCTATACATTCTTTATTCTAAATTCGTACCATGTTTTGAGTGCATTTATTTCAATGTTTGTGAGAAATCTTCAGTTAGAAAAAAGCTAAACTATCCATTCAATGTATTGCTTTTTAATATAATTAAATGTTATTTTCTAATATCTATAAAAAAAAAACATATTAAAACCACCTGGCTGGCTGACATAGTTCACAAGATTGATGACGTCACGCACGGCACGTGATTGCTCGGCAAACAGCTCCAATCTACTAGGATACGTGTTCGCTTCCTGGATTGGGCCGTATTTTTCATGTTAAGAGCCGAATGCGATGCGATGAAACAGTGAAAAATGGTCAATGAATCCCGCTTCTGATATGTTGTATTTTAGTTTTAGGACGAGGATTGCATCATGAGAAATATTCCTTAGATGAATTTTTTTGTGTGCTTTTAAAGTGAACATTGTTGAAATTAATCCAGAGACGCAATGCTAGTAGAGGAAAATATCCGAATTTGAGATAGGTGCCTAATTTGAGATAGCCCCTTATTATAAAAATATGTACGCCATCTAACAAAAATAGAGGTAAGTAAATAAAATAAACTACCGCGTAGTGTCAAACCGGTCCTCGGTCCTCAAGCGCTTCATTTTATTTGTTTCGGTACAAGCACGTGTTTTGTACGATTTGACTGATAAAGATTTTTTGATGGTGCATGCGAATAAACCAGCATTCACAGTAAAGATAAGTTGAAATCAAATATTGTATATGTTGTAGTACTTAGTGTAAATGTTGCTTTGCTTAATGATGTCTCATCGAAATTAGACAATATTTTTTTATGACTAACCTAAAATTCTATTGTCAATTTTTTATCGGAAATTTTCTAATTCGAGATACCAAATGAGTTCCATATTTGGGACTATCTAAAATTAGGCACCCAAACAATATTTTAATTTTTTTATTAGAGATGCCAAAAAAACACAAAAATGGGATCATCATCGATTCAAACTATAGGTAAAAGCGGTAAGGGCAGTGCGTAATAAAGAGGTGGGATATCTAAAGGCCTCAAAAGTTTTTAATGTACCTAAAAGCAACGTGGATAGATATTTAAAGTCAGATGAAAGTCCAGAATAACTTGTCAAACTATCGATAGGTCGGAAACCAATTTTTTCTGCAAAACTATAAAATGAAGTAGTGCAATATGCATTAGACATGGAACAACGCTTTTATGGTCTGAGGTCAGGCGAGATTAAACGAATGGCATTGCAGCTTGCATTTAGAAATGACATACCGCATCCCTTTAAAAGACTTAACAAATTAGCTAGGAAAAAATAGTTAAGGTAATTTTTGAAGAGACACCCACAACTCTCGATGGGAACGCCCGAAGGCGGTGTTAAATCTTTCACTTCCGTAAAAGTTACAGCGTTTCTTTATCTCTATGAGGCAGTATATAACAAGCCTCAAAAACCTTTCCAAATGATTTTCCATGTCGACGAAACGGGCATTACTATAGTCCAACATAAGCATAGTCAAGTTTTATCACTGTAGAAAAATAAAACAAGTTTCCTGGTTAACCTCCGCAGAAAGAGATAAACTAATAACCGTACTGGCTTGTATGAATGCAGCAGGAGTTTATGTACCGCCGTTATTCATTTTTCCCCGCAAAAATGTGAAGACGGGTGATTGGTGCTCCAACTGGGGCAGTATCTGGTTGGTTCAATATGATATTAAGCCATTTCATTCCTTTTTACTGTATTAGATGGTCACTACTCTCACACAAGAAAGATCGTGCTCATAGATTTGGCGAAAGAAAATTATACTACGATAACTTGTTTTGTCTTTGACCTCTTTCCACCAACAAAATGCAGCCGTTAGATATTTGGTTTCTGTTGCCTTTGAAAACTTATTATGCCCAAGAGATAGAAAATTTGCTCCGAGAGAACCAATTAAGTACTGAGTCTCTATACGCAATTGCTAGTATTTTTTTTTTGCAAAGCCTACAATAGAGCTGCCCCTATGGAAACATCGTGCAATGGTTTCAGAAAAACGGGACTAGTGCCCTTGAACAGAAACATCTTTAGAGATCATGATTTTGGCGTGCATAATGTGATGGAAAATAAAACAGTTATTCAGGAACAACTCCCTGAGGAACTAAATCATCAAGAAGCTCCTCTGGAGAACCAAAATCAAAATGAAGAAATACCTTGCCGAACGCAGGATAGAAATGAACGAACACCAATTCCAGACTCAGCAATTCAGCCTCAAAGGGACTATTTTTCTCCCAAGGATATCTGTCGTCTGCCTGTACATAAAATCAAAGAGTAAAAAGATACCTAAAAAAAATATCAGTGGAGAGTTAGAACCAAAAGCGAAGCAGTCAAATAAAATGGTAAAAACCCACTTCAGTTTTACGAAAATCTTCGGTTTCAAAACAGGACCAACCTTCTACATCAGGATTACAACAAAAAAAGAAAAAAACAACTGTCTTTCTCTAGTTCAAGTTCAGCAAGCGAAAACAATTTTACATTGGCTGATTTCTCGTCAGACGAATCGAGAGGAAGTGATGCTGAATACCTTTTTTTATTCGGGTAGGTTTTCCGAGAACAAGCATGGCGAGCAAGGGGCAAAATGTATTTATTGCGGCAGTTTCGCCCATGAAGACTGTGGTGAACTTAAAAATTGTAATTTTGATTGTTCTTTCTGGGAAAGAAAAGGTTTTTTTGAATACTATCTCAAATTAGACGTCAGTCTGTCACAAATTAGGCAACCTTTTATTTTTATAGGACAATTGACGAAAAAAATTTTAAATTCTAAGTTTAATATTTTCTCTATAGCACTATTTTAATGCAGTTTCTGTGCATCACAGTTTTGTTAATACACTAAGCAAGTATTCTAATATGTTATAAATAAAAAAATGTTTAACGGCGTATTTTATTTCAAATTTAGAAAAAAGTGTCTCAAATTTGAGTCTTTTCCTCAAATTCTTATTAAGCATTCGGATGGGACGAAACAATTAACTGTCGACTAGACAGGGATCTACTAAGCTACCCTAATGAGTCTGCAGCAAAAGCATACCTGCATATGTCAAGGAAGAACCTACGACTCATAGTGGGGATTGTCACTGGACACTGCCAGCTAAGGAAACATCTCCACATAATGCGATTATGTGAGACACCTCTATGCAGAGGCTGTTAACAGGAGGACGAAACAGTAGAGCATCTGCTCTGCGATTGCGACGCTGTTTCGGGACTAAGGGAATCCATTTTGGGAGAACGATGGCCAATTAGCAGAAGCACCATGGAAATCGCCATTCCATATTGCCACGAGTAGTTTAGGGGGTAGCGTGATTTCGTTAAAGAATAACTTCTCAGAGAAGAGCCGCGTCGCGATTAGTACAATGACGGGATGTCAATGCTTCCTTTAATTCTACCACTGGATATTCTACTCGCGAGGACACGCCTTGTTTAGCGTGCCGGAGGATAACTGAGGTAGACCGGGACCGCGTTACGTGGGATAAGAAGAGATGATAAAGTAAGCACGTTTAGTTTACAACAATAACAATGTGTTAACGATAAAACTTTAACAATAATTATTGGTCAGAAAAAATGACATTCTATTATACCCGATTACTACGGTGCGCATGTTTTCTCGATTTGAGGTACTGTTTATAGGTCTTTGATTACTGTCTTATAATTTATAGTTTTTCTTAAGAGTTGGGTTTTATTTAAGAGCACTAAAAGATTTCACTAAACTTTTTAACTGACTATTTAGACACTTGTCTTTCTCAACACTCTGACAAACTTCTTGTCAGGACTTAACTATGGAGGTTGTGAAACCCCTGGTCCTAGCAGTCGTCAAATGACTAACCGGTACTAGGTTTGGAAGGAAAGGACTAGAACCTAATGCAGTCGTTTGGCTAACTTTAGGAGCGGATAGAACCCAGAAGGCAGTCGTCAAACGGCTAACCTTGGGAGCTGGAGGTGAGACTAAAGTCTGCCGAACCGAGGGTTCGGTAGCGTATTTATATAAAACAAAGTGATGATCATTGCATGCATAAGGTTCAAAGTCGCTCCCGTTAATTGCTCGCGTTGTTTATAGTTTGCCTTTAATGTTTATATAACAAACTCCAAGTTCAAGTTCAAACTTACGACAGGGTGATATTTGTTTAGTAGCTTATGCATTTTAGTAGATGACAATATGATGAGTTATTAAGTATTAGTCGGACGCACAGACAAAGATATGTTCGGGTATAAGTCAAAAGGAAGTTACGAAACCGTATATAAGCAGTTTAGTTCCTGGTGCCGATATAAATAATTATTGTATGTGCAGTAAGTTAGGACTGCGTTTTGATTTCATAGTGATATCTAACACTTGTCGTAAAGTATTTATTCCGCCGTTAATGGGAGAAGTTTAACTTCACGCAAGCTCGCTGAAAAAATTATAAATTACATTGCTTTTGGAATATTATCATTAAATAGTCCGGGTTTAATATGGGCTCCACATTTCCGGCTTTAAACCACGTATCAAAAATGATTCGAATTTAACTTTTCTTTTAATGAGCTTTTGAATACACAGGGTCGCCCTTCTTGCGTCTAAGTCTGTTTACACATTGTTAAATAAAAAAAATATGGTTATACATGTTAAATTTTGCTTAAATGCAACAAAATATAAGTTAAGTTTTAAAGAATTAGTGCTACTTAGAGCTATAAGGATGGGTGGCTTCTATTCTCACAGACGCTGTGGCACTTCATTCTGAAACTTAATAAGTTTTCTACAAAACGATCATTTACTTTTTAAATTTATTTCAGTTTATTTTCAAAACAATGAATGATTTCGAGTAACCGCAGCTTTATTTATTAAAATGCATGTCGACAAGTATGAATGTGCTTTGAAATTGCAAATACGATTCCGGTAGATTGGTGCAGTAGCAAATATAAAATAAGTATTATGTCGATCTAAGACTTGAACGACCAGCGTTTTCACTTTTGTGAGAAATGTACCTAAAAAATTGAAATCGCCATTTAAACTATTTCTTCAGTATTTGTGATTCTGATGATAAAAGCGATAATCGACACAACTCTCGTTTATTGGTGAGTTTCAGATTTAAGTCCTTTATTGAAATAAACTCAGGAAAAATTGTGCCGTCTCGCGTCACGCATGTCAGGCACACTTCTTCCTGGATAGTGAACGAAACTGAGCCGTCACGTGTCAACCACGTCATGCTTATCAAACTCCGGTCATTCGGGTAAAGTCGGCTCGCGTAGACTTCAGCCAAGCCAAATCAGCGCGCTGATACGTAGTTCATTTAAGGTATGGTAGCACAGAAAAATTATGTGTTGCCGAGCATACTTTTGAAAATAATAATAGAATAACAATTAAAAATTTTTAAATTAATTCACTGTATATCTGTTAGCAGAGAATTAGACGCAAACGAAAGTATGGAAATTATTAAATGTAAAAGCAGTTTACATAGAGGTAGAAGGACTATTCTGTATGTATTAGGATTCGAGGTTTTTTTTTGTTTCGCTTGATTAAGCAGACAGTTAGTATAAAACATGTCAGATAGATCTTAAGTTTCGTTGTAATCATCTCCTGTGTGTAATTGGCGTGTACAGGGTGGCCCGCTTAAGAGGGGCCTATACCTTATCTCGAAAACTGCGGGAGTTGGAAAAAAAATTAAATACAAAAGTTGTTCCTAGTAAAATGATCTTATTTTTTTGTATTGTTTTAATCGTCACCTTTTTATATACAAGATGGTCAAAGGAAGTTACACTTTTTTAAATGAAACACCCTATATTTTATTACTTTTTGGATTCTACTTAAAATTCTAAGCATATTTGATGCTCCAGAGTTAGTAGTTTCATAGATATAAACAGTTGAAAATCGGTACTTTGACTACTTTTCACCTTGGTAGCAAGAAGATCATTAGAGATGGAGTAAAATTAATATCACATTCATGTCTTAACTTTTCAAGACCTATTTGACGGTACTAAATGGCAGGTGGTACCATGGGCACCAAATCTAGTACCTCTGTAGGTACCATCAGTTAGCACCATCAGATAGCTCTTGGAAAGTTAAGATAGGAATGTGGAATTCATTTTACTCCATCTTTAATGGTCTTCCTGCTACCAAGGTAAAAAGTAGCCAAAGTACCGATTTTCAACTGTTTATAGCTGTGAAACTACTAACTCTAGAGGTATAACATCATACAACAAATATGCTTAGAATGTTAAGTAGAATCTAAAAATGTAATAAAATATAGGGTGTTTCATTTAAAAAAGTGTAACTTTCTTTGACCATCCTGTATATAAAAAAGTGACGATTAAAACAATACAAAAAAAAAAAGTTCATTTTATGAGGATAACTTTTGTATTTAAATTTTTTTTCCAACCCCCGTAGTTTTCGAGATAAGGTATAGGCCCTTCTTAAACGGGCCACCCTGTACACACACACAGTCGCACGTATTTTGTATTTTGCTCTAAGTTTTGTGTTTTCTGACATGTAGCGGTTCATTTTCTGATTATTGTTTGGTGTAAGTCTGTTTGTTATAAGTTAGTCTACCAGTATTACTAATCTAAATTTTGGTGGGATTTAGTGAAAAGCAGAAGAAGCCAAATTAATTGAGTTGGCGCTTATGAATACAGATAATCCATTGTTTAGCCTACCAAAAGACTCAGGAATTTGGAATTTCCGGCGTCGATATCAGTTATAAAAACCTTCAGAAATAGCATTGTCGCATCGCACTAATATAGCGTTAACGTTGGCGTGCTGAATGAACTTTATTATTTTGAATTTTTAAATATTTAACTGATAACTAAATTCATATAAGCTTAAAATGTTAAAGTGTTTTAAATGTGATTTAGTGTGCACTCAAAAGGAGGATAAAAATGCCCTATTTGGATTTCCTTTTGATTTTTTTGAAAAGTTAGTATGTAAAACGTGTACTGGCGTGATGGCTTCTGAAATTAGAGTCATTCCATCTCCAAATCGTGTCTTACTGCATGTTTGCCCTGACTGTAGAAAATTGCTAAAGAAGTTACCATCTCTAATTGATAGAATTGACAATTTGGAGTCTGAAGTAAAGTCACTAAAGGAAAATTCTACTAATCTTGAAGAGGTTAACTAATAGAAAGGCAAGAACCAATAACCTCTAAAGTAGTTCAACTACATAGCTCTTTGCAAGCTGAGATTAAGGCTGAAATGGAAAATCAATCAAAAGTTATTTCAGAACAGCTACATAATATGGCCAATGTTATCAAAGACTCAAATAAGGAACTTATCAGATTTGTGTGTGATAAGCAACCCATCCAATGAGAGGTTCCTAAAATCTCTGAGACAGCAGTAGCTGTAGCAGTTGATAAAGCTGCTGGCTTTTTACAGAAAGGCGCTAAATAACAAACGACTACTGAAGGAAAGGGAGGAACTTCTAATGGCATTAAAGGCACTAGCAAGAACCAAACCAGGCTAACGGCTGCCAAAAAACAGACATGGTTCTATGTAAATAATCCAGAAGTGGATACTACGGAGGAGCAGCTTGTGGATCATCTAAAAGAACACAGCATACCGACCTTGACATGCGAGAAGCTAAAGTCCAGAGCCCAACACTGTGCTTTATTTAAGCTGTCTGTGGAGCCCACCTATTCTGAGAAAGTTTATGATTCAGCGTTATGGCCGGAGGATACTACAATAAAACCTTTTATTTTTTAAGGAAATGGGGGTCTGAGGAAATCACATCCATGGCAGATTTTTTTCAGGAAACAGCAGCCTCTTCGAGAAGGCAAGTAAAAACTAACAACTTATCGTGCTACTATCAGAATGTCAGAGGCCTGAACACCAAGATTACTAAGTTGACATGCTGGGTAAGAACAGAAAATTATGATGTACTTATTTTTACAGAGACATTTTTATGTCAGGATTTGAGCAATAATAAACTGGGTTTAGATAACTGTCAGATCTTTAGGTGTGACCGTTCTATTGATACAAGTACAAAGACCAGAGGTGGTGGGGTTCTAATTACCATAAAAAATACTTTGTCGGCAAGTCAATTGAAATCGCCTTTTAATATTGTTGAACATCTTTTTGTATCTATAAATGTTCAAGGATCTAAAAATATTATAATGGGCAGTGTTTACATTCCTCCCGCTTCGCCAGTTGAGATTTACGAAGATTACTGTATGTCAGTGTCCCATGTGCTTCAGGATGATATGAAATTGCTCATAAAGATTTTCAAAAGCCTCTTTCAGCGAATGACTATTCGAAATTTGCTCAACTTCGAGCAAAATGTAGGTTGATGGCTCAAGATTGTCACTCGCAATATATATCGAATCTGGAAAACAATGTCCAATCAAAGAAAGAGTTTTGGAATTACATTAACTCTAAGAGAGGCAATTATGAGCTACCAAAATGTATGTCTTATGGAGAACAGAAAAGTGATTCTCCACAGGTTACTGTGAATCTTTTTCTCAGCACTTCTCAGAGGCATATGTTCAGCATGATCCTAGTGTTGTCACTTTCATCTATGCAAAAACTGCGTACATACGTAGTTGTCAGTTTGATATAATTGAGGTATTTAACTGTATGGAGGAACTAAATGAGAATTTGCCATGTGGCCCTGGTGAGGTGCCAATTTCTTTTATAAAAAATACTAAATGTACCCTAGTTAATCCATTATGTATGTTATTCAATTTATCAATGTCTACTTCTGTTTTCCCAGATATGTGGAAAGTAAGCTTTATTACGCCGATATTTAAAACTGGGGATAGGACCAATATTGCAAATTATAGGGCAATATGTAAGGTATCTGTTATAACTAAAATTTTGGATTCACTAGTAACATTAAAAATATCTCCCTTGCTCTCAAGTCTACTCTCACCAACCCAACACGGTTTTGTAAAGAGAAAGTCTACCATCAGTAACTTGTTAGTATACCAAGACCAAATCATAAAAGCAGTCGAAGACCATTATCAAATAGATACTATATATACTGATTTTAGCAAAGCCTTCGATAGAGTGGATGTAAATATATCATTAAAAAAAATAGATGCCTTAGGTATCAGTAGTAGCCTGTTGGCTTGGTTGAGAAGTTTCTTAGAGGAGAGAGGGCTGATTGTTAAAGTCAAAAATCTTGTTTCTGACCCCATAATAGTTCACTCAGTCTTATCTCAAGGAGGACACCTCTCTCCAGTTTTATTTAACTCTTTTATTAATGATGCAGATGATTGTATATGTTTTAGTGATAGATTGAAATATGCTGATGACTTGAAAATATTTAAGGTTGTAAGGTCAATGAGTGACTGTATTGATTTGCAAAGGGATGTAAATAGTTTTATAGTTTGGTGTCAAGTGAATCATTTAAATTTGAACATTGATAAATGTAGGGTTATCAGTTTTTCTAAGAAACAAAGGCCTTATAGTCTTTCAGTATAAAATTAGAGAAGAGTTGTTGCATCGTGTCAATGAAATTAAAGACCTAGGTGTAACGTTTAGTTAAGACTTAGGTTTGTCAATGCATATCCAAAATATGTGCAATAAAGCAATGAAACTGTTGGGTTTTGTTTTTAGAACTTCGAGGGACTTTAAGAATATTAATGCTCTGAAGAGTGTCTATTGCGCTGTTGTTAGATCTATTCTGGATTACGCCAGTTGTATATGGTCACTATACTATAAATGTTTTATTGAGTTAATTGACAGGGTACAGAGGCGGCTCCTGAGGCATATAGCATCTAAGATGGGTATTCCAGTTGAGCATATTGATTATGGTGATTTGTGCACATTATTGGGTCTAGAAACTTTGGAGCAGCGCAGGATAAACAATGACCTCTGTTTTCTCCATAGGCTGTTTGATAGCCTCATAGATTGCTCATCATTGTTGGGTACAGTTGGATTGCATGTGCCAGTGAGATATTCCAGGCAGTCTGCGCCTGCGTTGTTCCATGTAACATATCATAGAACCAATTATGGATTCTTCTGTCCACTTTCACGAATATGCAGACAGGCTAACGGTTTACCTATGTCAATAGATATATTGACCACCTCAACATCTCAGTTTAAGAGGAAATTAAGAGCTTTGGGACCTACTTGGGTCAGTTGTTGAAATACGACTTTTAAATCATATTTTTATGTTCACACCTCGTGCATGTGTTCTTTGTTATTTTAACGTATTTCTATTATTTTTTCTTGTAATTTGTAAAATGGCTTGTCCGTAAATAAATATTTTATTTTATTTATTTTATCTCCTGATGATGCTAACACGGCTAGCGAAACGTGCTTCGAGCGTAAAAATTCTGTTTCGGTATCGTCAATAAAAATCTGCTGTATAACATTTGCCGAAGTTCCCAAATCCCAACTTAGGTAATGTTTGGTTAATGGACATTGACCACTCGACAACCAAGTAGCGATTTTTTATAAAGTTGAAAATTATAATATTAACTAAAGCATTGAGTGAAGATATCAGTTACAGGCTTTCGCCATTTTCATCGTTACAGATGATATCCAAAGCTTCTTGCAGAGCGTTGCCCCGCCTATAAAAAATGTATTTTTGATTACTATAAGTAAGGGTAGTGTGATCATATAGTCACAACTTGAGAAAATATTCCGTTTGAAAATAAATGCAAGTGACTTCATGATGACATAATTAACTTTACATATGCAAGTAATATTAAGACATAAATATAAGTTCAATTTTTCGACTTCCAGTCCAGCCGTCGAAGGACGAACACGTTGGAAACGAATTACAGAATTCGGCACGGACAGTGGAAGCTGTTTGCTTAGATAACGTGTTCCAATCCTTCGGGGGGTGTCTGGAAAGTCGTGCCGGCTGGGCAGTGTAAGGGGTGGGTCGTGTAGTGTCGGGTGATTCCTACTAGGACTTCAGGGAATTTGCGTGCGTGGTAGCGTGGCCTGTGGGCGGTCGGGGGTGTTCCCTACGGGGATTTGAAGTCTCTGACAGAAAGTGGTTATACCTACAGTGCGCGTAGCCTCCTTGCATAGGAACTCAGTTGTGCATTTCATTAGTTTATAGTTGTATAAAGCTCGGGAATCACCAGGGGCACAGGCCCGTCTTGCTGGTCTTTCCCACCGAATACAAGGCCCTTCAAACTGGACTAACGTGTAACGGATGTAGAAGGGTAGCTCTACCTCTCCCTAAGCACCGGGCGAAGGGTGCGCTGGCAAATTGCATCGTAGCATTGCCATCCAACCCTCTGTAAAGAGGGTCATCAGATAAGATAAGATAAGTTCAATTTTTAGGTTAGATGGGAAAATATGTATACTTACATAAATTTGTGTTCCATAATTCTGGCACGTAAAATAATGTTAATATTATCGAATACTAAAATTATTCAAGAATAAGAAACGAAAAGTACCAATGACTTAGTGTGTTATAGCCAGGCAAAAATGCACTATTTATTTACTGATTTGGTTTGAAATACCACATCACTTTATTCAAGGGAGCACTGCTAGTGTCACCGTATGGTAACATCGGCCTTTGGAGGGTTAAAGAGAGTATGAACTAACTTTACATGAGTAAAAAGCAAAATTAAATAATTAAAAAATTGAGTTTAGTGCGCCACACCTTTTTGAGAACTCGATTATAAATATATAATACTCTAGACAAGCAATATTTATCACTCCTTATTACCAAAATTAGCTTGAACTATTTATATTTGCAATAATAATTATATTAATGCAAACGTTACCAAAACTTATCTTCTTTGACTATCATTTTCATAAAATTTACGAGAATGATTAACGTATCAAAATTGGCACAAAATAAATAAATGTTACCAACATTTGGAAAAATATTTTAATTTGACTTAGAACATACATTTACTAAAAAAAAATCTCGAAATGTTTAAACCTCATATTTGACAGATATATGCAGTAAAATCGGCTGGCGTTCAAACTATAAAATGTGCCTCAATCATGTAAAAAATTTCGATTCGGATAAGCAGATTTTTCTAGCGAATTCAAATAGTGCCTGAAGCATTGTAAAATGTAATAGCTGCTATGTACATTTTACAATATTCCAACAGTTTGCTGAACAATCATGAAAAAAAAACATAATGTCTGTTTTACGTAGATCCTTTGAATATGCTCGCGAAATTATAACAGTTTTATTTATCAAAGTGGTGCATGCAAGAATAGAACAGCTGTGGATAGGTGGAAATTAAATCAAGCCGGAAGCCAAACCACGAACCGAAAAACTGTAACATTGTTAGATACACTCATTTTCAGAAAATTGAACATTTTAAATAATAATCATCCTGGACGTCAGAGTGAAGTATTTTGTTTTGGAGCATAGATCTTGTGCTCTCATTATTGTTTAATTATTATTATCGCGAAGTCAATTCGAATTAAACGGTTAACTACGGCTAACAGAAATAAAAACGTTGATTTAATGTTTTTGCGTTTCACTATCGGGCCAATAAGATAAGACCAAGACAATTCGATCCAAATCTCTGGATCCGCATTGATCATGCTCCGTATTCCTAAGTGGATAGTTGTGAGATAGCAGATACGCGCTTGCGGATTAAGCAAACGGATTCAAATATGAATAAGAAAGAAAAAGGTAATATCTTAAATCTTTTAAAGAAATTCATGCTGCTATTTCGTCTCAATGAGTATCGAACAGCTCTCTTTTGTAGTTTGAATAAAGAGAAATTTAATAATTTTTTAAGTTTAGATATTTAGGAAGTATCAGGGCAAGTATAGCCATGATCTTGACTTGGGATTTTCATGCGATCTTACGTAGCCATATGCGAATAGGGGCCACTACTTTGAACTGCGATCAGTCATTGCTAAACCAATCAGTGTTTTGAATACTATATATCTATTAATGGCATACTGACATTGACACATTCAAAACACTAAGTGCCAGACACATTTGCTATGCTTAAAGATCAGACAGATTGTTTTGATGCTCAAACCATTTTTATCAGTAGAAAGCAAATTGTGCGCAGTTGTATCTTCTTAAGCACTTTCCGCCTGAAACCACCCAAAACCCCCTCATACAATATAAAAAATATTTCTTAGAATTACTAACCGAACAATCCTATCGATGTTCCCTGACTTGGATACTTACTACCAAAAAATTCACTGCCTCCTGGGCTAATATGTATCTGGTTGTCTGAGAATATATTGGTGTTAACCCTTCAAAAGCATAGTGTACAACTCGGTAACCTGATCATCAGTAATGAAATGATCGGGCTTTTATGTTAATATATCATTTTTATTCTGCAAAAATGGCAATTAATTTTAAAGGGAAATTGAAGTTATGCCTTTTATTTATGCTCTTTTGGAAATTTCAAATATATTTCGTAATGAAAAGGCAATTTATGTTACAGAGAGTTATGTATTAAAGGAAACTAATAATTTAGTTATTTACATACTGAAGTTCAAATGACAACACTCTTAATTAACACGTTCTAGATTTTGAATTGTAAATAAATATAGATAAAATAAAACAACTCTCCTTTTATCTACGTTTATAAATTTTATTCAAAATAATATATTATTAAATGGGTGAATACATTTGAACATTAAATTTATATAGTGTAAGAATTATATTTGGATTTAGTTTCAGTTAATATCACATATAGTCAGAAATTGCGGCCAAGTGCAGTAAAATTGTATACGGATAGATCAAGAACTGAACAGGGGACCGGAGCCAGAGTATTTGGGCCAGGAACCAAATTCTCTATAGCAAGATATGTGCAGTTCAACCTTGACAGTAATTATAGGAAGAAAGAGCTTTTCATCCATCTTTACAGACAGTCAAGCAGCCATTGAAGCGGTGAGTTCACCAACAATCAGCTCCAGAATGGTATGGGAATGCCTAGATAGGCTAAAACGATACCAGGCCACGCTGTGATAGAAGGCAACGAAAACGCAGACCAATTGGCAAAAGTAGGAACACAAACTCAGCTTTTAGCATCCGAACCCTTCTGTGGCATAGGGATGCACACCTACAAGGAAGAACTCAGGAAAGAAGAGCAAACAAAATGCATCAGTCTATGGTAACCTCTTGGAGGGTTAAGGCAATCATAGAAGTTTCTAGGGCCTCCTCACCCAGGAATATCAAAAAACCGCATAATACTGATTAAGAACAATCTCCGCATCCTCACTGGCTTTCTTACGAGTAACTATCTGTTGAGAAGACACCTGGAGAGAACAAGTATTGAAAACGAGGTCAGTTGCCGGTTCTATGAGGAAGGGAAGGAAACCCCGGACTGTCTTCAAGGCGGTCATGAACAGGCGAATGACCTGCTTCGGGTGCAGCATCGTTGAACAGAAACCTACTTGATTTTATTAAAGCACTGAAGCTGATTGAGAATCACATCAACGGAAGTTCTTTTTTGTCGGGTGGAAAGCTCATGCTCGCTTTGGCTGGATCAAGCTTAAGACAGTGTGGGGCTCAGTTACAACGTTTGTGCAACTGCCTTACTCACCAAAACCACCTTAGATATATATAAGTGTATCTTCTCCTGGAAATGCTTAGGCATTACTTCGGGAGAAGAGAGATGTTAAAGATGTTGTCCCTAGCGCTTTTCTGATACTCCCAACGTATCTTTCTCTTTGTTCTGTAATAGTCTTAGCTAGCCTACATATGGCTCCCTAGTTATCCCTTTTCCAGCATTTTTCTATTATATTTTGCGAAGTCACCTCTCCCAAGCTATTTTCCGCCAATCTTCTATCCCCTTTTAATCTAGGACACTCAAAGAATGTATGCTCAAAAGTGTCTGTTTCCACAATATATGCAGTTATCGCTTTCCGCAACCTTGAACCATTCTCTGTAGGCTTGGAAGCAGCCATGATCAGAAATTAATTGGATAAAGTGATAAGTCACTTACCCGTGTCTTTTGTTGACCCATGGCTCTAATTGTGGTATGAGCATTCGAGTCCATTGGCCTTTGTTTGTGATTTTCTGCAAATCCTGCTGCCATTTTTGTAGAGTCGTTTCACAAGCTATTTTTCTGGTAATCCCCTTCTGTATATCACACAGCTCTTCCACCAGTAGGTATATTGGCGGAGTGTTAGTTAATACTAGCAGTGTCTTTGTTGACGCTGTTCTATAGGCACCACAATTCGAATTGCGGCTTTGCGTTGGTCACTTAGTAGGATGTTCCTATAGATACCCCTCTTCATGGCTCTTATCATTGCACCGTAAAGAACAATTGACTGGAGTGCACAGTATTCTCTTATTTCCCTCCCGAGGGCCGCCGATATTTGGTAGGATTCTGCTTATATTGCCGACAGCTTTCCTGCTTTTTAAGCAACATTCCTGACGTGCTGTCCCATTCTCATATTCGTGTCTAGGTAGACTCCTAGATACTTTATATGCTCTTGGCTTCTTATTGTCATGTCTTTGACCTTCACTTTAGCCTCCTTTATAGTTCTACCCCCTGCAAGAACAACTAACCCCGTTTTTTTGCGGAGTCAGACTTAACGGTTTTGTCCTCAACCATTATATCACATCTCTGATGACTTTATTCGAGGTGTAGGTACTGTATGCAATATTTTCTTGTCTTTTTCTGCTACCACAATTACAAGGTGATCCGAATATCCGATAAGCATTACAGTACGTGGTACTGGGATCCTAAGAATTCCGTCGTCATAGGTATTCCACAACATTGGCCCGAGGATTGGTCCCTACGGTAATCCGCACGTCATCATCATTTTTACATTGTTTTCAGCGTGTAGCCATCTTTCCTTCAGGTAGCTATCATCTTATACATTAGGGGGCTATTTCTCTCTTTTAAGTTCTTCTAATATGCCATTCCAAGGAGCTGAGTTAAATGCATTTCGAATATCCACTATTATAAGCAGACATATTTTCCTGCCTGCCATTTTATTTGCTTCGTCGACAATTTCCTGTACCCTCTGTATCGCGTGGGTCGTTGATTTTTTTTCCTAAAGCCATACAGTTCATTAGCAAAGTCGCCAGTCCGTTCAATTTCCGCTTTTAATCTGCCTAGTAGAAGTCGCCCCACTAATTTTCCCAGAACATTCAATAGGCCAATGGGCCTGTATGATTTGTTGTTCTCTGCTGGCTTAGATTTTTCAATGAGCACCAGCTTTGCGATTTCTACTTCTTGGGAAATTTTCCTTTCACGAGAAAACGATTTAAGACCCAGCATTTTATGCGAGTGTCCCTTGACTACAGCCTTTATAATTTCAGGGGGTAGATTATCTAGCGCTGGAGCATTCTTTTCTTTTAATTTATCACAGGCGGATGTTAATTCTTCTATAGTGAAGAGAGGTACTTCTACCTTGACCACCGGTAGTCTATCCCATTTTCTGATTGCATGTTTAGGGAAGAGTTCTTCTGCCACATCCATCTGTTGTTTATCCGCTAAGCGATTTGGTGGGACTACTTTTAGCTTGTTCATAGCAATTTTATATCCCTTGTCCCATAGGTCATGGTCTACTTCTTCTACTACATTCTTGCAGGCGTCCTTTTTTGCGTTAGCGGTGGATTTCTTTAGAGGGGCACGACTTTGACGGGCGTTCTTTAGGGCTTCCTGTTTTTTCCTTGGTCGTTCATATCGTTCTCCCTGGTTAGTTTTAATACAGGTTATTCTTTTGTCTGCAATGTCTTTCATCCACTAGTATACAGACTTTCTGTTACTAGGAGCAACGGAAGTACCATGGAAGGGGGACACAATAGATCGCAAGTCGCAGTGTACTAATACCCCCTAGAGCATTCATTCATTCATTCATAGTCACAGATCGAGTCTTTTTTTGAAAAGTATTACGCTAGCCATATTTTTCCAGAAAAGTGTGTAGCCACTGTTTTTGTACCTGATCTAATAGTGGTTGTTCATAGGTCCAGTTCTGTATTGTAGGACTGATTTTCTGTTGGCGCATGGTTTTCGACGTCTTTTGTGGATCTTAACTACGAAATCGATCTCTTTTACTTTTTGATAATATCCATGTTATCTAGAAAATATAAACCCATGTGTTTTCTAAGTGAAGAAAATATTTCTTAATTTCTATACTAAATCCATAAAGTAACAACAAAACTATCTCCCTCTAAAAGAGAAGAAGCCTGGATGTATGTGGTGAAAAGTACAGGGTGACGATGGCACCTTTTAAGTGTATTTTGGGGGTACAGACATAATTGGGAAAAGTAAAGAAACACCGACTTAACGTACCCTAGCTCAATCTGGTGTATGCGAATGCTCCCACGTAATGTGTAGTTT
>MU184896.1:75415-97189 GCA_016904865.1 Pissodes strobi
ACGTAAAAATCATTAAAACTTAAAGGCTAAAATCAGTCGCTCTAATCTATTAATTTTCACTAAAGAAACCTTAGATATTTACTTATTTGCATAGCACTATTATGGCTGTGAAATATCATAAAACATTTTGTAATAAATGCATTTTAAGATATAATTGCTTGCAAATAACACAAACAGAGACACCTTTAAGAACATGACTTATCTAAATGTGGATGACAGCGAAAAGTAAGATATGAGGCTTGACATCCAGTAAATATGAATAAATGAATAATGAATAAATAAATACTTATTGTACTTTTTAACAATATCAATTGTATTCAAAACGTCATAAGTCAACCCAAATAGCGGCAATTAAAATATGTTTTAATTCATATTTTAGTTAACTTACTTTAGCCTTGTTATAAATAATTATATATTACGGATATGGTACCAATTTGTTGCAACGTTGTAAATGTTACAAAATCCTGTAGTGCGATTTTTCCCTTTTACTGGTCGATTTGTGTTGTCGATTCTCTCGCTACCTTACTTCCGAGTACAATCCACCAGTATCGAGGAATGCTGTTCCGAGTCGCTCGAAGGATGACTCCGTTTGGAATGCCCTCTTGGTAGATGTGGTGTATACTCTTTTTTCTGGAATTTGATGGGCCTTCTCTAGATAAAAGACGACCGGCTTACAAAATCTGCTATTTTTGACCTTTAGGTCTAATTACCATCTGATTTTGTAGTGAAATTAATTGGCAAATATAGTGCCTGGTGTAGTTTTTAAAATTATCGCCCGTATTGTCTGATACTGATAAAGATGTTTAACGACTAACGTGGTTTTCCTTCCTATATAAAAAAAGTTTGTTTTATGTTAGTGTGTATATATTGAGTAGAGAAAACTATTTATAATTTAATAAGGGACCTTCCGTGAGACTTCCGTCCGTCAGCGGCCTTTGCTATGCCGACCTAGAGAGTTCCCGGTTCCAAATGGCCAGATCGAGGCCTTTTATCGAGATAATATGATCACATGGTGGGAAAGTATCTTCACAGGAAACGATAGTGGATTACACGTTTGCAAGACACAAGTAGGCTCTACCTTTTTTTTAACTTATCGTTAAACGACTATAGGCAACAGACAACTTTTGTTTAATGAACTTACTGTTAAACCACTGTAGATCGTTTGCTATTTTATATAGTATCTATTATCGTTATTTTGTTATTTAGCATTTTGATTAGTGAACTTACTGTTAAACGACAGGAGATCGTATGCTATCTTATATTGTACCTATTGCCGGTATTTATTGTTTTAAATAACGAAGTTAGTGTTGAACGACTTTGGGCCGTTTGCTTTTTTATATCGTACCTATTACCAGTATTTATTGTTTTGCTTAATGAACTTACTGTTAAACGATTGTAGGTCGTTTGCTATCTTATATTGTACCTATTACCGTTACTTTTCGTTTTTGTTTAATGAACTTACCGGTTTGCCTTATTGAGCCTACCGATTAACAGCTTTAAGTTATCCATTACTGTGTATAATATATATTCTTGTTTCTTATGATATTTTCCTTGGAGATACTTATTTTATTCGTTATTCATTTTTATTCATTATCATAACTGATATCAAATGGAAAATGTATTTTGCTAGTGTTATGGCAGTACATTGTTTCTCATAACTGCAATTTATAATTTTCATTTTTGCCTTCATACCGGAATCAAACTGAGCTCACTTCGAGTTCCTCTGTACGTAATTAACGGCTACATATACAGTGAGGACCAAAAGTCCGGAATAAATTCAGGCAACTAATTTGGGTAAAAACGCTCAAACACTAGTGACTTACCAAAAGCCGCTTTTTTGACTCTTACGTCATTTATACAGGATGTCTCATTTGAGAGATATCAGATCATAAATAAACTTTTTTTAATGGAACATCCTATATTATTACATTTTTGGTTCCACTGGACCATTATAGTAATATTTTATGTAGTATGTCCTATTACTAAAGTGAACGGTTAGCGAGAAATTTTCGATTGAAAATAGTATTTTTCGATATATGTTTAACCCTTCGATCATCGGGTGAGGTCTGTGAGTCCACGGTGAAATGAAAACCTTTAATATATTTTTTAATATACTTTTTTAAATTTCCACGATTACAGTACCTTTCGAGGGCATTAAAAGCAATTGAAATTCCTATATATAAATTATATTTTAATATCTAAGTAGTCGCCATGCAGTATTCTGTTCTGACAGACCGCACCCGATCGAATTTGTAACAAATCTTGATCGACTTATTATCTACAACTTAAGTGCCATCTCATTTCTAAGACCCGGACAGTTTGTTGTCGCGATTGTTTTGAGGAAATGGTGGTCCAAGATTGAACCACTACAGTTTGTGTCACCGCCTATTTAATTCCCTTGTGTTAGTAAAATTTGTGTCTTTGAGTTTCCTGTAACATATATATTTTAATAAAAATGTGTTAGATTTAACTTTTCAATTTTTTTCACTCATTTAATAAATTACAAGGCATTTTTTAGCCCTGACCAACATATAGAAAAACTAGTTTTAATAAGACAATATTTTGTAAATTATATCAAATGTGGTTAAGAAATTATTATTTTAATAGGATATTGACATAAAAAAAAGTTTATTTAAATTTTTGTTACTTTAATTATGGTCCTCACAGACCACAGACATCAGCCACCCGACGACAGGAGGGTTAAATAGGTTAGACCAGTTGTTCACGTTTGTTATCATCAGTTGTCATTTGGCGATAATTATTATCAAATAACATTTTTCTTACACTAACTAAATTGAACATTCCAACAACAAAATGGTTAAATTGACCGAAACTCAGAGAATAGATGTGTTAATAATTATTATAGGATGTGGTAATCATGTTAGGGTTCATAGTGATGTGTGCGAAATATTTAATATGAAATATCTCAATCCGCCATAAGCAAAATTGAGAAGAAATTTAGAGAAACGGGACACGTACGAGATCTTTCTTGGTCCGGTCGGCCTTCAAATTCAGAATAAAAAAAATTAAATATTATTTTAGACATTGAAGAAAATCCTCATAAACTCACTCAGGAGCTAGCATTAAATTACGAAATGGGAAAATCATCTTTAAGAAGGATTTTGAAAAAAGAGAAATATCACCCATACAAAATAAAATTAATTCATGAGCTCTACGAAGATGATACAGATCGTCGCTAAGAGTTTTGTGAAACCTTAATGAATATTTGCAAAAATGATCATCGTTTTTCCCATAGAATAATATTTTCTGACGAATCAATCTTCTGCCTGAACTGGGTGGTGAATAGACAAAATTATTGCTACTGGTCATCTACCAATCGACACTGGCCTGTTGAAGGCCACACCCATTATAAAAAAATGTGTTAATGTTTGTGCCGGTATTGTGAGGGACAAAGTCATAGGACCGTATTTCTTCGACGGTACGCTAACAGGTCAACGATACATGGATTTTTTAAGGACTGAATTAATCCCTGTCTTATACCGTTTGTTTCCAAATGTGAACAACCCAAATATTCCTGGGGAGTTTCAACAGTATGGCGCGCCTCCACATTTTTGTAGAGTGCGCGAGTATTTAAATAACGTGTTTCGAGGTCGTTGGATAGGGCGAAGGGGCAAATAGAGCGGCCTGCTAGGTCACCTGACCTAACTGCAATTGATTTATTCTTTTGGTGCTACATTAAACATAAAGTGTATAGGAACAAGCACAACAATATCGAAGATTTAAAGCTTGGAATCAAAAACGAAATTGAATTAATAACGCCTGAAATGAAACTAGACCTTTTAGAAGAGTTTCAGTTGCGGCTTGCTTGCGATCAGGAAGTCAATGAAGCATAGTTCGTGCATTTACTTGATTCAAGAGTAGAGTTGATTTTAATAATCTTCTTTGATGATATTAATTTTTTAATAAACATTTTTAGAAAAGGATTCTTAATTCAATCGAAAATTTATCGCTAACCTTTCACTTTAGTAATACTTAGGACATACTACATAAAATATACCTAGAATGTTCCGGTGAATCAAGAAATGCAATAATGTGTGGGGTGTTGCATTATAATCTGATATCTTTTAAATGGGACATCCTGTATAAATGGCGTGAGTATCAAAAAATGTAGGCATTGAATTTTTATCGAATTTATTCCGGATTTTTGGTCCACACTGTATATATGAAGTGAATCTTCATAGATTAATTTATTGATTTAATATATCTTTATTAACTACTTATTGATTTAATGATACTATCGCTGCCATGAGATTAACTTAGATTAGTTTGTTTAGTAAATCCTGCTTATTTTTGGAACTTTATGACTAACTGCCTTTGGTCAGAACCTGAAGAATTCAAGGTTAGTTAGGGCTATTTCCAGACAGCAAGTGGACAATCTTAAGGATATAGACCATAATTCAAAAACTGAGGAATTTAGTTTAATTTGTTTGACTAGTCTGATAATCTAGACGATATACAAATCTTCTCATTAATTTATGGGCTATACCACAAACTCAACTAAATTTATTTTTTTATAGTGTTTATGAAAGCATTTAATGTCTCGAATAAATAGTTTAATGGGAATCCCGAGTCAAAAGTGCTTGTCATTATTATATCGTATTTCTGAATTTCACAATATTCGGATCTAGGGTGTGTTTCTAACTTTTACTACCCTGATTTCAGTGTGTATGAATCATTTATATATACCTAGTTAAAAACTTAGTGGCACCGTCACCTAACTGCCAACTCTGCGACCTACGTCTTTAACTAAAATTAAAACGGCTGAGTGATCCTTTGTTAAGCAATTAATAAATAGTGTTCAATCACCGAGTACAGAAATTGATTAGAGGGCATACATACATTATTAAGTTACATTAACGCGCTAAAAAATATTTTCTTATATTATTAATTTATATCTGTTCTATTTAAATCTAAATTAATTATATTTGTTTAAAGAAAAACATATCTAGTTTCACAATTGTTTATTGAAATAATGTATTTTTGCGTTTGATGTTATACGAAAGACGAAAGTCGAGAAATTGGACAATTAAAACAATGTTTTAAGATATACAACCATGTATTAGCATCTATTTTAATACACGATCGGCTCGAGATTTTCAATTTCATTGCTAAAGTTACTGCTCTCGATTAATAGTTAATTTTCTTTTCCCTACATTCTTCTCAGACTTTTTGCCGTATCCGCTTCACAACTACAAAGATATTAAATAGTTATGTTGAAATATTCACATGATAATTAAATCATCATGCCCAATATGGTCTTCACTTTGACTTTGTTCAAACATGTGGTCTTTTAAAAAAATCACAGTCCTTCACAAAGATGCAACCGGGGGGACATTGAAAATGTCGAAGCAGAGTGAAACGCTTACCAAATTTGAGATCTGAGAAAACTCATAATTGTGTGGAAATATAATAGTTGATAGAAGTTTGGGTGAGATCAGGTTAGATTACGTAAGTTTACTTTTCCAAATATACCAAATAAATGCATATTACTTGAACTTTCGTTCTTTTTTACAATTTATTACGTTATAAGTCTGGTTGAAAAGGCAAAAGACCATTTGCATTCAATTCGTCTAACATTCCTCGATCTAACCATACGAGACACGTCTAGGCTGTCATACGAAACTAAAACTCACCCTCACCCACCCTTAACACAATCTAATGTAAAAATGACGTTTAGCAGATTACGTAAGTTTAGTTTACCAAAATATACCACATAAATGCATATTACTTCAAGTTTCGATCGTTTTTACAATTTATAACATCAGTGGTGGTTGTAAAAACTGCATTCGATTCGTCTCTCAATCCCCGATTTAACGTGGTTAGTTCATTTCACGTATTTGAGCTGTTTCTGATAAGTTATCATCAATTTTAATAGATTTGGTTAATTTTTGTTAGTCGTCTAATCAACTTGCGGCTAGTTTCCCCTTCCTAGATCTGTGGTTAGTTTCACTTAGTCTCAACCTATTTTAGTAATTTATTTGAGTCCGATTTGATACGTTATAATCAAGTTTAATAAATCTGGTTAGTTTTGGTTAGTTGTCTAATCAACTTCCGGTTAGTTTCACTTAGTCTCAAGTTATTTTACTTACTTGGGCCGATTTCCATACGTCATAATAACTTTTTATAGATTTGGTTAGTTTTGGTTAATCGTCTAATCAACTTTCGGTTAGTTTCACTTAGTCTCAATTTCTTTTAGTCATCTGAACTGGTTCCGATACGTTCTAACCAATTTTAATAGATTTGGTTAGTTTTGGTTAGTCGTCCAATCAACTTTCGGTTATTTTCACTTAGTCTCAATTTATTTTACTTATTTGAGCGGGTTCCGATACGTTATAATCAGTTATGAATAAACCGTGTTGTGACGTTCACTAAAATTTTCCGTGTCGTGATGCGACCTTGGAAACTCACTGTCAAGAAACCAAAATATTCATTTGAAGCGGCTTCGATACGTTAATATAATGTTTCTGATTAGTTTTCCTTAGTCGCCAAAATTCGGTTCGTTTTGGTTAGTTTAAACTTACTTTAATTTGTGAAACCTATTTCGATACATTTTAGCCCGTTTTGGTGCTTTTGGTTACTTTTGATTAGTTTTGGTTAGTTATTCAATCAACTTTCCGATATGTTATAACCAATTTTAATGTTTTTGGTTAATTTTGGTTAGTCGCCAAAATTCGATTAATTTGGGTTATTTTTAACTTACTATAATATTTTTAATCTGTTTCGATACGTTTTAGCCATATTTGGTGCTTTTGGTTAGTTTAGGTTAGATTTGGTTAGGTTGTGTTAGATAGTCGTCGTGGGTAGTCGTTCTATCAATACTCTGTTAATTTCAGTTAGTTTTAATTTTAGTTATTTCAATCGGCGCCGATACGTTATAATTCGAATTTAATGTTTTTGGGTAGTTTTGGTTAGTCGGTTAGTCGATTCGTTTTGGTTAGTTTTAACTTACCTTAATATTTTTAATCTGTTCCGATAAGTTTTAGCCTTTTTTGGAGCTTTTGGTTACTTTCGGTTAGTCGTTGAATCAAATTTCGGTTAGTTTCAGTTAGTTCCAATTTATTTTAGTAATTTGAACCGGATCCAATAGGTTATAACCAATTTAAATTTTTATGGTTATTTTTGGTTATTCGCCGAATTTCTGTAACTTTGAGTTAGTTTTCACTTACTTTTATGTTTTTAATTTGTTGCGATTCATTTTAACTCTTTTTGTGCTTTTGGTTACTTTTAGTTAGTTTGGGTTAGTTTGGATTAGTCGTTCAATCAACTTTCGGTTAGTTTCAGTGAGCTTGATTTTTATTTTTGTCATTTGAACTGATTCCGTCCTCAGAAACAGACTAACACGATCTCTCACGTATATTACGTGATGTGCCAAATGTAGCATGCACTTTTTCGTGACATTATACCCCATAATAGGAACACAAAAACATTTCCAATGTTAATATCAAATAAGTGTGTGTGAATAAATCTTTATAAAATCCTTGTCAAATATGCTTTTTGGCTAAATATTTTCCCTCACTTAATGAATAATAAATTTTATTATTCCTTCACTTTTTAAGCAAATTTTTATAATATCTTCATCCACCTTTATTTTTAGGTTTTATTAGTGAATAATAATTATTAATATTGTTGTTGTTAACAGGATTTTCAATACATGTAATACGTGACATTATCACCCTCTTGGTCGTGGTTCTTACTTAACATTAAATTTTTATCGCTTTCATCTAAATTTATAATATTGTTGTATCCAACTGTTTTTAACGGTTTTAATACTTTTTTGTGCTGGAAAACTGGCATGTAAGATGGCAATATACTATAGAGAAACACAATTGCCACAAGACCGCGGCAGAGGGGATGCGCAGTGGCAAACATCGCCGACTTGGGGTCCTAAAAAGCTGTCTAAGCTGTATAAAAAGCTGTGTAAGCTGACTAAAAAGCGGTTTGCTTTTTAGACGCTCAAGTCAGCGATGTTTGCCACTGCGCATGCCCTCCGCGGCGGAGATCGCAGAACGAATCATGTATATCTACTAATTCTTATTCGTTGTCTTTCTCTGGCTTCATCACATTCTTTAACCGTTTATGCTGTAAATTGATCTTGACCATCCCTGGATAAATTGTAAAAATGTGCGGTTTTTCCTGCGAATTTTTCTCCTAACATTTCAGTCTACATTTATACGGTTCTTTCACTTAGTTCTTTTTCTCTTCTTAATACTAATTTTGTGATCATATGTTATTTTCTTTTTTATTTGAGGTTCTTCCTAATATTTTCAAGCTTTTTTATTCCTTAAGCATTTTATGGTTTGTTTTTCCGTCCTCGCTTTTTCGGTTGGTAGTCCATAGTTTCGATGTTATCGTCTCAACCGGCCAACTCATTTTCTACCGGAAAATTCTGAAAATATTTTTATATAGTTTAAATATTAATTTTTTTTACGTCTTCCTTAATTCTACCTTAAAATCAGTTGTAAATAGATAGGTTTCTCCTGCATTTTCATTCTCATCGTCTTTGCTTGGAGTATGTGACAGATCGTAAGCCGGATCATATTTTTGGTTTGATTCTGTCTATGCAATCCTAAAATTGACTATTAATTTTAATGATTTAAACAGAAAAAAGTTTCAAATATGCCCTGTGAATACTATATTAAACCAAAACTATAATCTCAATTCAGAAATAAAATTTTAACTAAGTATCTATGTTAAACAACATACAGTTTACAAACAAGTTTCTGAAACTCGACTTTAAGAAAAAAGTATACTGCTTTAGAAAACCTTGTTTTAATTACTTTTATGGAAACAAACGAAAAATTAACTCACAAAAAAATTTAAAAATATAAGTTTAACATGAATTACTGGTTTCAGTTTACTTATTTTCCAATCCAAAGAAGTACTACTACTTTGTTGATCAGAGAACTCCTGGGGTGTTGAGACATCATTTTTGGTAGTATCTTCTAAAAATATTGCAAATTAATATAAAAGGCTGCCCTTACCTACCACTTGGACAAGACTTATATTTCTGTAGAATAGCAAGTGTCTCTTTGCTAAGTTTTGCTTAAAAAGTTTTAAATCAGGTTTACTTAATAATCCAGGAACAATAATTCGAGTTTGAGAGATAAACACATTAAAATCTTGTGACCAATATCCACACAGGATATTAACAAAGGGCCAATGTTCATTATATGGACATTGTCAGTTTATTTTATACGTAAAATATTCAAAAGACCTAAGCCCAAACATTGACCTTTTTCTATGAAATAGAATTGGATATGAGCCACTTTGGATTTTAATTTTAGCATCGAACCCCAGTTTTTATGGACCTTGGCCCTTTCTCTAATAAAATCATGTTAATAATCAAGCTCAAATAATGCCAATTTTGGACATTGGCTCTGTTTGTACCAAGGTCCAGATAAGGACCTACTTATTTAGCATAGATTTTTATTTCACCATCTTCTGCATTATATCTAAATAGATAAGAGCAAATCTGCTGCTTAACCATTGCTACTTAGTTTTAATATTTTCGAGCTCCTAAAGTGCAAGAGTTCGTTATCCAATAAATACACTGAAGACTTGACATAAGAAAAAAATTGAAAGCTAGCTTGCGTGGCACCGAATATTTGCAAGCCCCTGGTATCATCTCAGAATGTTGACTTATCTAAAAATATGCCTTAAATCATAATACCGGTTACTCTTCAAAATATACATTTTATAACATTCTTTCTATCGTTCCGCGTACTATAAAATAAGTCATATCCTTTTGTGTAAAAAGTAAATAAATAAATAGTTTATAAATGATTACAAATATATTTTTATTACGCATGCATCATAATCAACGATTATCGCACGCTGTAGCGTGCTTAAAATGATGTTTATGATGCGCCTACTTTTTTAAAGGTTTCTATAGAAACATTTGATCATGTCAAATGTGACAGAATAATATATTCGTCAATATATCCCTTAAATTTATTATTTACAACATTTTTGAGATTATGATGCATTCGTAATAAAAAATAGCGTATGATATACGTGTATAAGAGGCCTGTAAAGCCCTTGCGACTTACAAAACACTCCTCTGCGCGTCGTGTTTTGAAATATATCGCACGTGCTTTAAAGGCCCTCTTATACACTTATATCATAATATACTATTATATACATTTATTGTAACTCCATAGACTAATTGGGAACCATTAGAGCAAAGTTCTTTGTAAAATTCATAAATATTTTGCACTATAACGTAACAGTATACTCGAAAGAGAACATTGACTCTGTTTTGGTTATTTTTCAACAATTGCTGACGTAGTCGGTCGGCGCTATCCGGAAGGCGAGGAAAATAACATAAATTTAACTCCGGACCACGGAAACAACACAATCATAACTTTCTCGTTGTTCAAGCAAAAATTAATATCGACCGAGTTTCTAATATACACCGAAAATTCTCCACTCTTTTTCCGATTTGGTTTAATTTATGAGCAATAAAGATGCACTTTTCGGTCGGTTTGCGTTGCTCGGATTTATTTACGGAAAAAAGGAAAGTTAAACTTTTACAGCTTTATGAGGCTGTAAAGCTTATAGGTCCCAGGTTGCTTTGCTACAACTATGTACAGGTTTGTGTATTAAAACGGTATTAGCTTAACCAAACGGAGAAAAGCGTTAAATCATTAATGCCGTATTTTAACTTTATTGTACCCTTCGTTAGCTTCCGATGAAATATAATTGTTAAGGCGTTGTATTTGATATTGATATTATCAGAATGGCAACTGCTGATAACACATTATTTAGCTCATGCAAACAAAATAACACATTCATAAAAATATTTTTTTCTTTCACGTGAGTGCTTAAAACATTTATTTCGCAACACGTGACGAACAAGATTTTTTTTGCAAAATTGTTATGAGTTTTTTATTTTGAAATAAGAAAATTTTGATAATAAGTTTGTCCATCGCTATAATATGGTTGAAAAGTTCTGGTTGTAGCGCTATAAATGCTACCAAACCCAGAAATATAATTTCTTCCCTTTCACTGGTAGATTTTCTGGTTGATTTAAAATACATACATTGGATATTGGAACGTACCCAACCGATATCGACGGATACAGTTCAGAAGTGATCGCAGTCGTCCCTCATTTTCGAACGTTCTCCTGACGGATGTCTAAGATATAATTTGGTAATTGACGTGGTCTTTCCTTTCCGAGCGATGAACATGTAGGAAGTGAAAAAACACATTTTCGAAGCTGAGATATAATTAATTTTGACCATCAGGTCTACTTTTCCTATTTATCATCAGATAAATTGTCAAGCACTATGCCATTAATATTTTCTCGTATTATCTGCAATATCGTCTCGTAAATGTATTTTATGTAGTGATGGTACCCTTTTCAAAAGGGTCCATCCTCCGCCTGGTCTTTCGCTGGCCTATCGAGATTCTGCAGGTTCATTCCTGCCAGTTTGAAACTCCATGTTATGGAAGTGATGCTGACCCACGTTGCGTGACGTGCAGCGTCACAGGAGGCAGTAGAGCTCTAATTGAAGCCAGCCAAGCCGTATGAGTTAGATAATGGCCACCAACGACAGCCAGTTAAATCCACTTCCGCATGACCATTGTAGCATTTAATATTTAATTAAGATATTATTAGTAAATGCTACCTGCCTTGTTTTAAAAGTTCAAGCAATACACGTTATTTTAACTGCTTTCATATATTATGCTTTTAATTTATTTAAATAAATCTATGGGAAAATAACTCTTAACCCTTAAATGTATATGATATATGTTTACTCTTAATAGTCGTATTTATTTAGAACATAAATTATTTCATAATATCAGGTGGTCTTTAGCTTCTTTTTACTAGATATTGATAAGAACTATTAACCTTTCTTCATGGCTGGATTTCATATAGCAATAAAACATACTTTTGATACATTAATTCAAGCCACTGATTCACTGCATACCATCTTACTAATGGAGTGCCTTCATTTTCAATAAAGATTGCTTTCTTTTGAATAACTCATATTTCGTCATTATGCTTCATGCGAGTAAAGATTTAAATATGACGTCATTCCTGATTGTGGTTCCGAGGTTGACTCGATCAATCGAACCCGAGTGATACTAATGTTGATTCTAGATTGCACCGTGCATGAGAAAAGAACTCTCGCTGATGGGCGTCAAAGAGCTGACAATTGACATCTGCAACGATATCAAGTCAAGGGGGTCAGTGGTCTTCATGGTGTGGCCGAAGTGTCTAGACCTGATTCCATAATTTTGAATTTAAAAACCATCTTGGGTACATCAGGCCGAAAGATTTGTAAAATTTTGTGCCTTTAGTTCTGAGAAGGGCTTGGCTTATTTTAACTTATTCTAATCCTTGAGGATGCCTGTTATTTTTGGAGTTAATCCATCACCTAGTAAGGTAGTTAATCGTTGGCTTCTACTTTATAAAAACGGAACGTTTCAACAATCTTAAGTAAAAAGAATAAAGGCTTCATGTTTGGTTCAGGTTTTACTATGGGATGTTAGAGAATGTTAGATAATTTTGATTTAGGAATAGCAAAAAGTTGCAATGATTTTCAATTGGGATTTACACCGCAGTCTATAGGTAAATCTTAAACTTCCATGCTTCATTATTAGGGTGCAGTAGAAGATTCAGTTTAGTCCGGAATTTCACATGGTTAGAAAGGGGGACAAATCACTCTAAGCCACGAAAACTTCAGGCAAGAATGTTCTTATCCAGCTGATGACGTCTGCTGTCGGGATTAATTCAAGGACAGTTCTTTTCTTTTTATTATGTAAGAATCAACTGTCCTCCTTGTGTAATTTTATATTTTTAATGTTAATGTTTTGTGCAAACTTCTCAATATTACCTTTTCAACTTTTTACCTTTATTGTTCGGCTCATTTCGTAGATATTATTCAACATCCTAATGTCTTTTTATACCTATTTAATAACCCTGGAAACAAAGATGCATGAGTCTATTACGTACATGCAGGCCCTATAATTACTTATTATACTTACCATAACTTACCTTATCTGTTCCGATACTGCCGATAATGATTTTTAATCATTTATTATATTTCATCGTATCTATCACCGTTTTTTATCGTTATTTTATTAACTAATATCGAATCTCTTCACTACGGTATACCATGTTATCTTGGTTAGCAAATGTCCTGCTAATAGCGCTGTATTTATTTGATTTACATTTTTGTATTACGTACATTTACCTAAATGCTACGCCCTTACTGGAGGTCATATAATTACTTTACTTACCTCATTCTTATCGAACTTACGGTTAAATGACTTTTAATTGTTTATTATCTTCTATCATATCTATTACCCTTTTTACCGTTAATTGATAATTAACACCGACTTTCTTCCTTACCGTATATAATATTATTTTGGTCAGCAAATGTCTTGTTAATTTTATTGTAATTATCTGATTTACTTCTTTGTATTACGTATACTTACTTAAATCCTACGCCCTTACTGTAATTTGCTGTAAGCCTTATGGCAGTAGACCGTCTTATCTAGCTATTATTTTAGGTCTTTGTTCATTAGCAAGGTAACGAATTGAGCGGTTACATACAGTTTGTTCCAAAAGGCAGCAACTGCTTAATTTGGCACAAGGATGTTTTGCAACGTGCACGATTCATCTAGATGAGGCCATGCTAAATGATGGCTTAAGCCAGCCCTCTATTTGGCCACACTAGCACAAGTTCCCTATAAGCCGGAAGGAAGTCTCACTTCTGTAGATTTATTTTGCTTCTCGGAACCTCAGCTCTCAAACGCCTGAGTATCCGCGAACTACTGAAAGAAAGGTTGCTATCTAGGGGAGCTCCTCTTCTGGTTCGGTGTCTCACATGGTGAGTTTGCTTTTTCATTGAATGCTTCTAGTGATTCTTCAAGGGCTTGTATCCTAACGAGGAAACTCTTTCTGGACTGGAGTTGTCGCACCCCAGGTTGGTGGCCGTACAGTGGGTGACGCAAGTCTATTTCCAGGTATTTCTACGCGTATGAGAAAGGGCTATCCTAATGATCGAATACACTTTATGCACCGATGTTGGCTTCAGGCATCCCATTATTATCCAAGCAGTTTCATTGATCGCGACGTCAACTCTTTTTGCATGTGTGAAAGAGATCCATGCAGTGTGTTCTTGTGATTTCTATGGCTTACTTGTCAGCTTCCGCAGGATATTATTACGGCCGCGAACCTTCCCATTTTTTTTTGGAAAAGTCATTCTTTTAGTGTGGCTTTTAAAACAAGAACCAGTTTTACCTTCATGTTAAAAGGTTCTTGTCATCGGCTTCCCTAAAAAATTCTATGACTTTTTCTTTAGTGAAAATATTTGACTTTTTCGGTACGTATCCATTATTTTGTCTCTTTAAAAAAATTATGTTGAAGGTTCTTCTTTATGTCGACATTTAGCTCTGTAATATTGAAAATATGCTCCGTTTTGATCTTTTCTCTTGAACTTTAAATAAGATACCTATTTCATATCAATTTCTATGGAGTTAACGACGTTCTCGGAATTGTCCATATAAAAAGAGTTTTCAGATGGCAACACTCCAAGGAGTTAGCTTTGCTGCACTGAATATTAATACCCTTAACAAAACATTTCTTTTATGAATCGTCAAATACGAATTAATCAAACCAAAAGGGGGGGGGGGGCAGTCCTATAGTTTGGGTTGGACTGATATCTGCTCTTACTGTTGTTATCCTTTTAATTAGTTAAGTTCATCCTTTCTTTCAATATGTTCGAGTCGAGTAAGTCTTGCCCATTTCTGCTACACTAATATTAATACCCTTAGTCAAAAATTTGTAAACAATCTTCAGGTTACCACTAATCTCAATTAATTAACCCTTGGTTAGTCGCGCGGGTGACATATGTCACCCACTCCCACTCTTCACAACATAGTTTTTTAACAGGAACGTTCTGGCGTCCATGGATTTTAGTAGCTGCTGAGCATTCGAAGCTCTTTATGGTATCCTAGGCGGGTTTATTGAGAAGTTAGTTGTTTTCCGTATTTTGCCTGAAATATTCGACTGGGTGACATTTGTCCCCCGCGCGACTAAACGTGTTAGTCATTTTGAAAAGGTGTGTTTATAGGTTTCTTAAGATATTTTGTATTATGTTAAAGTATTTATTGCGGCAATAGACGTCACCAATTTTATACAAGGTTTTGTACAAGGTTTTGTGATGTATCATAATATTTCTTACTAATATTATATCCCAAATAGGATAAATATAAATTTACGATTACCTAGTTCTTCAAAACAACTTATCTTTTATATGTACATATTACACTGTATTTGTACATTGTATGTACATATTACATATTTTGTATTTGTATGTACATATGTATTTGTGTATATTTTTTGTTTTTTTTTTTATTTTTTTTTGTACATGTATTTATATGTATGTATGCATTTCTTTCTATGCACATGTTCTATTTGTATGTACATATTACAGTGTATTTCTCAGATAGATAATGAACCGTCCACCTAAACGACAAATGGCTCTAACAAGTAGTGATCCAGATATTTGGTTAAAGCAGTATAAAGAGCTAAGCGATGAGGAACAGGACGACCGTATTACTGAAGACGAAAATATGTTACAAATATTAGCAAATATTTTTTGTCTTATAAAAATAGTAAACACCCCCAATAATCCAAAAATATGACCATTGATTTTATTTATAATTTTTTTTCTTATTAAAGTGATCTAAATTGCGTGGGTGACATATGTCACCCACGCGACTATACGCGTATACAATCCTTGCGCGACTAACCGAGGGTTAAAAGTTAGAATAATTCTTTTCGCTAATTCAAGCTACATAACATTGACCACATCATTTTGTTAATCTCATCTCATGTAGCTTAGTGGCAGCCAGTCTGTATTCGAGGCATACTTTATAAAATTAGGTACTTTTATTTTTATCTCTTACACTTAGGTTTTAAGATTTAAAATTACCGCTAATTCTAGCGACTCATTTTTCGTTTCACCCAAAAACGCGGTTCAACCCTCTTTCTTTATTTATTTTAAATAAAATTATGTAAACCGTATTTTTAAAAACGTAACTTGTGAAATTTTAATGTGACCATTGCCGATTGGTGTTGTTTGTTTCTCTTCGTAGATATGTTCTTCATTTCCACTGACGAGCACGTGAAAGAACTCCTGCCTATTTCTTTTCATATTACTCAATACAAAAAATCACCATTTCTATATTTATTTTAAATTCTTTCAAATTATAGCAATTTTGAATTCTTATTATAACAATATCAATTAGTGTATCATTTTCTATTCCTAAAAATCTTACAGCAGTCGCTGGCTTTCCGTTAATGGGTGGTTCTTTTACTTGCTTTCCAGATAACACTGATGATGGCTTAGGCCGAAAGCGCTCTGTTACGCTCTGATGGGATTAAAAGTTTTGCATATAATACAAAAGGTACTAAATGAAACACCTTTTGTATCCCATGCAAAACTTCTAATCCAAAAGGAGTTCCCATGTTTCGTACATGCACACAACCTTTACTCTTCATTTAACATAAGATTGTCTAATAATAAATAAATAAATTAAATTCCTGTTTGGAAATAGTTCTAACTAAACCTTGGCCCCTGGAGGTTCTGAGTAAACCCAGTTAGTCACAAAGTACCAAACTTAAGCAGTAGTTACTAAACAAAACTAATCTAAATTAATCCCATGACAGCAATAATATCATCAAATCAATCAGCCTAAGAAGTAAATATAGGCCTATGTATATAGCTGGTAAATATCTATAGGAGAAAACGAAATGGGCTCATTTTAGGAACGGTATTAAGGCCACAAGTTAAATTTGCAAATTGCGATTAAGTAAAATAGTCTACTGCCATGAGGTTTACAGCCAATCACAGCAAAAGCGTATCGTTGAAGTATATAGACACTATAAAAGATTAAATCAAATATTTATCACCATTAGCAAAATAATTTATCTACTCAAGATAATATCAGATGTGATAATGAAGAGAATACGTATCTCTAAAGCAAATATGATAATAAATATGAATAGATATGCTACACGATAGTAGATGCCCTAAAGGTGTTTATCGGTAAGTTCAATAAGCAAAAACGGTAAGTAACAGCAATAGGTACAATACAAGATAGCAGGCGACCTACAGTCGTGTAACGGTAAGTTCATTAAACAAAACTATAAGTAACAGTAATCGGTATGATATAAGGAAATAGGCGACCTACAGACGTTTAACGGTAAATTCTTTAAACAAAAACTACCAGCAACTGTAATAGGTAAGATATAAAAAAATAGACGGCCTAAAGTCGTTTAACGGTAAGTTCATTAAAGAAAAACGGTAAGTAACGATAATTTAGACAATAAAAGATCATTTTCTATTTAAAGTCATTGACGGTAAATTTGAAATAAAATTAAAAATCCACCGTCGTTTCCTGCGAAGCTACGTTTCCACCATGTGCTCGTATCACCTCGACAAAAAGCCTCTATCAGGAGAAATGGAACCGGAGAACTCTCTAGGTCATTATAGAATAGGCCGCTGAAGGACGTTCAGCCTTAATAGAGGAAATTCTCTCCCACGGAAGAAATTCTGTCCCACAGAAGATCCCTAGATAAATTATAAAAAATTTTAACTAATAAATATAGGCACACTAACATGTAACAAACATTTTTTTATATAGGAAGGGTAACCAAACTATCAGTAAAATATCGTCATTAGACAATACGGCCGTTAATTCAAGAAAATACACACGGCAACACATTTGCCAATTTATCTCACGACAAAATCGGGCGGTAATTAGACCTGATGGCCGAAAATATCAACAATAATTTCAGATTTTAAAACTGGTAATTTTTATTCTTCTGCATGCTTCGAGTATGCATGAGAAAAGGCCAAGGAACCCGTCCTTTCCAAAAAAAAAACTCTATGACGTCCGACAAGAGCAACTCGGAACAGCTCATCAATACTGGTGGGTTGCACCCGGAAGTAAGATAACGAGAGTTTCAGCAACACCAATCGACCAACAAATGAGAAGAAATCGCACTACTGGATATTTTAGCATTTACGGGGCTACAAGGCAGATTTTTTAACATGTGAGGGTACAGAAGGCCCCACGAATTATCTTTTGCCCATAGCTTTGTAATAAGTTTTAGTTGATTTTCTTCAGCACTACGGGCGGATTTCACTAAAAATTTAATAGTTCCATTAAAGCATTTTTCACCCTGTAGAGTTATCGATCGCCAAAAATTAACGAGCCAGTTGGTAATTTCATTGGACCTTCAAATACCCTAAAATATGTCAATCACCCAACAACTTGTTTATAAACATACTATAGTAACCTTCATAAATAAAAAAATAATATTCAATAATCAATCTAAAGTAGGCCCTTCAAAACAGCTGACAGTATATTCCCTAGGTTTCTCAAACCAAAACTATACTAGTTCTAGTACACAAAGGCCCTATTCCATCAGACAAGAACAGCCAGCAATAAAATCAGGCCTACGATCCATTAGAAATGATCCCCTGCTAAACAACCCAAAGTAAAATTCAAAAGCGTGAAATCCATGCAACAAAGAGTGACAACATTGTACGAAACAAAATCTGTGCGAGTGAGATGAACTATCGTATCACTTCGGTTAGTCTGATCTGGTCTGGTCGGTATAATGTAAGGATGAACGTCTGATCGATGTTCGAATTTGATACGGCAAATGCTGAATGGACTTTGCGTAATTAATTAAGGACTAGGGACATGAGGACAGACTCTATTTGGAAAAATAGAGTTTATAGTTATTTTGCACTGAATCAAACACCACACAAAAGGTTAAACTTAATATTTTGCATTCAAACTTAAGAGATCAATTTTAATCCGTAACAGTCTGTCCAAATTTCACTTTTAGCTCATAGGTACCTATGATGTGGCGAATTAAAATAAGTTCCGATAACAGACCGAGAATATATAGATATCGATGATACAAAAGTTTATCACACATATGCGAGCAAAGCTGTGGCAAAAATTAGTTTAATGCTCTTTGATTTAACGACAAATTCCACCATAAAGCATATTATTACAGCCACATTCGGATATTTACTTTTCCTTCCAACTGTGGTTAATTAGTCTCAAACAAGGCTAATAATCGTGTTTACTTACCCCCAACCGGAGCTATTTGACTGTTACGGCCATGGTTACGTGCGTATCCTATATGGAAACATTGGCAATTATAAACGGAAACATAATATTTTGTGGGAAAATATGAAAATGTACATGCCTATACCTAATTGCGTGTTATTGTATGAGCACCATAGGCAATATTGATATATCTCTATATAAAATTACACAGACAAAATTTGCTTCGAGTATGTATGATTCGCTGACAATATAAACAATTTGAATCGCAAGCGATTAACTATAGTTAGGATTTATAGAAGTTTGCCTTGGATTTTGTTACGAATATATAATTGTTTGTAAATACTTCAAGGGTGTTAGTCAAATCGTTTAAAGTGAGAATTGGGTAAAATGGCAACACGTTTACTTTTTCATTCTTTAGGAAAGCAATTTTTCAATTAAGGATAAGGCAGCCATTGTAGGTTTAAATGTTAGACCTTAAATTGAAACTTTTTTAATTGAATTATATAATACATCACAAATTTTCAATAATATGTTATTATGAAGGCGCGATATAATAATATCTGCGTCGATTTGCATTATCTTTTTCTAAAACAGGTTTTATAGGGTGCTGAAATATTACAACGGTCTTCTATAATATACGAGTTAGATATTTCATTCTGGCAAGCATAAATGCGAAATTTAAAAAAATATTTTCAAACAAATATTTCTAAAAAGTGTTGGACCTAAAACAACCCAGCCCTATCCTACATAACATAATTTTTTTCCTTAAGCCCATTTTATATTGCTACTTATTATTTAATATTGCATAATTAAAGAAAGAAACAAAAATAATCCGAATTTAAATCATTGCCATGAATAAATCAGCTAAATGCATATAAGGGAGACGCGGTAAGGGTTACAGCACAGGCGCGCGAGCCCAGAAACATATAAAAGCGGCTCGCGAAGCGCGCCTCGGGATGATTCCGAATCGAGAGTTCAAAGCTTAGGCAACTAAAGAGTCTGGCAGTATTTCTCTGACCTTATACATGTATCCATGTGGCGTCCCGTGAACGACGTACAACGGCTGATGCAGGGGCCGCCATGTGGGTACATGTACTTCAAAATCTAACTGGGAGTAGTGCTCGTAGAGTTGTGGAAAGCTTGGTCACGGAGAAAATTATGATCCTTGGACGACGTTCGGCGAATAACACGGGGCCCATACATTTTATATGCAGTGACTTAATTCGCCATGAGTCCGCGGATATTATCCTAGCTGCAAATATGGACGTGTGCTGTGCCACCTGGACGAAGTTCAGCGGCTGATACAGGTAATACAAAGCGTGTCCATAGAACTATAGGTATCATTAATTGAGAGCTCAAAGCTTAGACAATATCACGATCTAAAGTTCGTAAGTAAACATGCCGCGATCCACACGAAGTCATCCAACAATCCAATCTGAAGGAGGAATGGACAAAAACAACGTATCCATGTGTACTACTCCAGGTGAGAACCAATTATTCTATTATGCAAAATTTATACTTTCATTGTTTTAATTTTACGTAACTCTATATTCTGGGGGCACCTATATAAGGGCTCGACCCTATTTTCTTGTCGCAAAAGGCAGGTAGAATTTCGGCTAGACTCAGGGAGGACCGTAAATCGTTAAAATCTCTTCATATAAGGCATGGCTCGAATTTGTGTCTTATATAATCAATAAGTAAAAATTTCAAGTTTAAATGAAATCAAAATTCACGCAAAAAGGAATTTAGTGTGTGTGCCATTGCCATAAAAAAAAAAAAAAAAAAAAACAATTAACTCATAAAACCAACGGATTACTGACAAAAATAAAACAGACTTATCTTTCTATTACTTCGAGGGCCAGCTAATGGACTGAAGTTGTAAATCTCTTTGCCAAGAAGACGTCTGGCACGAGAAATACCGTTTGGTGTAATAAGTTGTAGACAGATTGGCGACAGTTAGGGCTTTTTACGAAAATAACAGCACAGATGATTCAAAGCAAATGTATAGTTAGATGTATTTATTTAATTTGGAATTTACCAGGGATTTATCCTAAAATGTTTTTCTAGTTGATCTCAAATTGATCGGATTAAGGTGAGACAGGATAATATGTAAGAATAAGTAAAACTTGCCATACAAAATAAGGGAGCGCAGCTTTTGGTGATATATCTAAGATAATCATAATAATCAAAATTTATTAGTGCCAAGATAGGCATATTAATCATAATTTATTGGTGCGACAATAGTCATAGTAAGCATAATTTATTGGTACTACAAAAAAATACAATATTTGCAAGTCAAAAAAATAAATAAAGATGCAATAAAAGGTATAAGGTACATTAAAAACCACACTATGTTAGTGTAAATAAATAAACACCAAAAGCACTACATTGAATGCTTAGCCTTAAAAGAATAATACATAATTATAATATTATATACTTTTATAGATATATTATAAGCGCAATCACAGCATAGTTTTCACTACTGGTATAAAATGCAGGGCCTAATCCTTAAAGAAAAGGTTAGTAGTAGACGACGGCCCATTGGCACGAGTTCAGGCAGTATTGCTACCTATTGTTGTATTTTGCGCCTCTGGATAATATTTAAATTATTCCGATTGGCTCTTTATGGCAGATGTACGATAA
>MU184896.1:97589-148368 GCA_016904865.1 Pissodes strobi
AAAGAAACACCAAAAGCACTACATTAGAAACATTATAACAGGTTAAAGTCACAACCAAGTAAAATGGATTAAAATTAAATGCTCAGCCTTAAGATATAAGATAAGTGTAATCACAGCATAGTTTTCACTGCGGTTATAAAATGCGGGACAGAATCCGTATAGAAAAGAGAAGTAGTAGAGGACGGCCCATTTGCACGAATTCAGACAATATTGTTACCTATTGTTGACGTGTGTTGTAATTTCTGTCTTGATAATATTTAAATTATTTCGATTGGCTTTATATGGCAAATGTAAGATAACGATGCATCTCAGGTGAAAAGAAAAAAAATTATATAAATTAAATGGCTGGGCGCGTTGTGCTCACCTTGTAGCACAAAAGAATGACTGCATTTCTTGTGAGATATCAGTTATAGCCCGCGTACCGAAAACACACATTTATAGAAGTAGCAGATCTTTAAATTACAAGGCTGCTCCCCTTGTCGCAGAAAAAATATTGGGCAGGTCCCGTTTCGACCCAATATACTGCCAGATCCTTTTAGAGCACGTAGCTTGCATCTAGACCCGTTGGTTGCATGCCATTTTATTATTGAATTTGTAATTTTACGGTTACATTTCTTGCTGTGTTCTTGACTTTTCATATAGTTATTTATTCATTTATTGCAACTACTACATTTTATTCTTACACTGTCTTGTTTTAATTTCGGCAATTTTATATGAGAATTTATCTTCGGTTAAATATCTTAGGTTAATTTTTATTTAATTTAGTTAATTTTTATTAGTTATTCACCTGTTTATTGCTTTGACATATCAGTGTTTGAAACAACAAGATCTATCTGACTCACCTTGTCCTAGTTAATTTTTGTCTGGGATAAACTTGTTCACTGTACTTTACGAATGTTGTAGTTACGTGTTCTCTTCTACATTTATAAAATCTACCTGCGAGTGAGATGGCATATTTTAATTGTGTGGCAAATAGATTAGTTGTTTAGCATCCAACGACTTTTATTTCTAGCATTAGGAAGACAGTCTATTTTCAGGGCTGATTTAAAGTAATAACTTAGTAAGTCATAAAACTCAGAGCGACAGAGGAAAGTGGTCCTAGAAGGGTAGGTATTTATCTGTTTATTAGGAAAGGAGCGTCTATCATTCTCAATAACAACTACTACAAACACTATCCATTGCATCCATTATTCGAGTTTACGTCATCTGTAGATCATGTATTCAGTATAATTATCGAATCTCGAATCTTGATTTACATTCCTGTATACAGATCCAGTATGAATAACATTACAGTAAAATATTTTAGATCAGAAATCGATGCCTAATAATTTTAGTGATTTAAAAATTGTTATAAGATTAGAACTTAAAAAATATGGGTCTGGTTATTATCCGAAGAGGAAACTATTTCAACAGCAGCACTGACACCTCAACATCAGTCAGTAGTCTAGCGTAAGAGCAGTCGAGTGACTGTTCTTACGTACCGAAAACACAATGAGTACTTGAAACAGTTTGGTGCATCTACATCCAATTGTCAGCAAATATTCATATAAAAAAACTACAAATATTTCTCCCGTTCAACGTCGATGAATTTTCCTCTCGAGAAGAAAGGCATACATACGATCCATTCACAAAATCCCTTAACAATAGCGATGAAATAGAGAGATTTCCTATGATAACCTATGAACTAAATGATGGGGCAAAGCCTTTTATGACTTAACGAAAATACAAGTAGGGGAATGGATATTGCAGGATGTTGTTGGCCTGCAGGAACGATTAAATAATTCTTTCGGGCTTCTGGAGAATTTAACTTACTCCACCCATTAAACTTTTTCTTGGGTATATTTTGCGATTATATAAATGCTATCGTGGGAGAGAGGTTCATGCTAAATATAATGATAACTATTATGCTAACACTACACGAGATAAAAATGCTACAATTTTTTTTATCTCGAGCACTAAGCATTAATCTAAAGCTGTTTGAAGATATCGCCAAGGATAAACTAATATTATTATGGGATTCAGAGGATCGGAAATCCATGAAGAAAACAGAGGAATATTTGAACTGTAAAATTCATGTCTGGGAGAGCTCGATATGTTATTATATCTTTACAGGGAAATTGTAAAGATGATCCTAAAACTGATAGTACTTACTTTGATAATTTAAATTATCACTGATGCTAGATTATATATAAATTCTGAAGTTTATCCACATGAGTTCCTCAATCTGAATTTTTGAAACAAACAGTTTGCAGTTAAAGAATGAAACCGAATTTCAAAAATCTTATTCTGGAAAAGTTATCAGCGAACCATTATTGGATTATACTACTTTTGTAAATAGAACTCTGTAATGCGAAGCAAAACGAGGCACACTTCAAAGTGGTTTATTGATAATAAGCTAGAGTTTCAGAATTCAGAGAATTTCTCAGATGATACTCGAGCATGTTGCATCATTTTACATGGTCGAGTTTTGGAATAATTACCTTTATCAGGCAATGTACGAAATCTGATTTAATCAGTTCATGTTCAGCTTTGACAAGATGCGGCTCTAGGTCCTAGATGCTTAAGGATATCTGGTTTTCAGGCACCTCCGTTTAAATCGAAAGCAGATGTCAGAAGATAAATGATAAAAAGCTAACATGGAAAACTGAAAATCGTTTTGCTCTGGGTACTGTTTGGATTATACCTCATATAATATTTGTGTTAGTGACAAATGACTCAATTTCGAAAATATGTTGTTTTAAGTATAGCTTATGTGAGTAAAATATGCTTAAAATTTTCATGTATAACACCATTAGTATTTGAAAATTACCGAAAATTCTTGAACAGGGGTTTAAACTTTCAATTATTTCTATTTTATGGCATTTTATTTACCGTGATTTCCATTGTGATTTGTTCTCCAGTGTCATACATCATCTGATTTCTTATGTCAGTTAATCTTGGACAAATCGGAATCGTATGTTCTGATGTATTCTCCTCTCTGGAAAAGTCATATCAATCGATGTTCATTTTTGTTATTTGATGCAGGTATGCCGTGAATGCATCCAGAAAGGAACTGCGTCATGCAGCATCCCACCGCTCCATTCCCTATCGAGGGTTTTATTTCCGGTATTAATATTTTTGTCCACTGTGTAGCCTAGTTTCTATGCTTCATCCCTCCTGTAATCTCATTATGCTTTCATGGGCCCTTGCCGTTCCTTTTCTCTAATTCCCTCCGTGGCTATCGGTCTATCAGTAAGCGTATTGGTATTTTTCTTGCTAGTTTCTATACTTAGTCTTTGCTGATAGCGTTCTGTATGCACACTTAATTCTAATTTCAATAATATATTATTTTACACTCTATATGATTCTTTCAGCACTTTAGTCTTAATATCCATCCTTTCTTAGCTTAGGCTTAGCTTAAGTTTTAGTTATCATATCATCCTCTTATTTACCTTCCAAACTTGTTGAATAGTAGTAGTAGTATCAATAATTGTAGAAGTAGTGGTAACAGAAGTAATAGCACTAGTAATATTATCTATTTTAAATTTGAAAGGGGAAGTCTTCAGTAAGACAACCAGTTGACCGTGTACTGGGTGAGGTCGAATTCTTACCGAACTTCTGAAGAGCATTACTTCAATATATTCGATTTGCAGATGGTCGTGCGGAATAAGTTTCAAATTAGTTGTGGAGACGGATCTTCTCAAATTGACTTATATTTTGCATATTATTTACTCTTACATCCTTATTTTCCGCCTCAGTGCATCTATTTATCATACTATCATATTCCGCATTCCAACAGTATGCCTGTTTGTTTCCGCTAAACTTCCGCCTACAACATTTTTCTATTATTTTCTCCAGTTCTCTGGCTTCCAGCATATGATCCGCTTCCTATATTCATTGTTAATCCTTGGTAACACTTCCTGTTTCGAGAGTTGTTCCGTATCTTGCTAACAGATCTACTGGTGGTATTCGAGAAATGACTAGTAACGCTATGGTCGACGTGGTTATATATGCACTTATAATTCGGATGCAACCATTTCGGTAAATCTAACCGGTAAGTCCTCCGCCATCGCTCTTTCCCAGTATAGAAGAATCGACTGGACTATGGAGCAAAGCATCATTGTTAAGAGTCTTGTTGACTTTTCCCGCAGCTTTGCGAATGCGAGTCTTCATAATTAGGTTTATTAGGTCGACTCCCAGATGTTTTCCTACTTACAATTAGAAGTACGACCACAGTCTTTTGTGGTGTCCATCTCAGTCATTTTCTCATCCCATTATATTATGCAAGACATGGTTCGCTATCTTTTCCAACAAATCGGCTTCCCTATGATATACCAATACTCCCAGGTCATCTGCATAGGCAATCAGAATAATTCCAGCCGGCAATGAGTAGGACCAATTACCGAGCACTGTGGAACACTACCGGGGACCTCAAGTTTCCATTCATTACCAACATTAAGCATCCGATTTTCAAAATAACTGGCAATCATATTATATAGGTATGGAACAATACTTCTTCTTCCTAGATCCCCCGAAATCCCGCTTCTAATAGCATCAGCCTTTTCACATACTGCCTTCAATTAACTAATGGTCGACTTTTCTTTACAGAAACCGTGCTGATTTATTGGCAAGTCCCCTGTTTTCTTTATTTCTTCTTGAACTCTTACTAATACTAACTGTTCTAGCTGTTTACCCAAAATGTTTAATATGCAAATCGATCGATATTTTTTTACCTTTCTCTAACAGAACTAAACGTGCTTCTTTTCTGTTAGGCATCAGGCTGCCGATGTTGTGAACCTTAATTGATTTTCAGCCATTTTGCCGATGTGAGTTCCCATATTCCAATCCTTATGTTCCCCATGAGTTTCGATCAGAGTACCGATATGTTTAGGATTCCATAGTAATAGATGTTCCTTAGAGTAGAACCTATGACCGATGCCTCTGGCGCTTCTCACATTACCTCCATTCCCTTGAATGATCAGGGTCGGTTTTTGAAAGTAACTGTTTTATGTTGGAGAGATAGCTCTTCTTCTTTGTTCCTCCAGTAAGTCATTCCAGGGCATCAAGTTAAAAGCGTTCTCAACGTCGACTGTGATTATTGCGATTACTGCACCAAAGCTTCTTCTCTCTCGTGACATCTGTCTTAATTTGTCCTCGGAGAAATTAGTAGGCATTAAATTTATTCAAAGCACTGACTATAGATTCCGCTTCTCGAAAGCCGTATTATGGATCAGACAGATCTGCGGTTCTCTACACCTCCACCTCTCATTTCAGTTGTTTCAATACAAATTGTTGCGTCTTCTTTCCCGGCACATTTAGTAATCGTAATGATTGGTTATCCTTTCTTAGATCTCCCAGTTTACTTTATTTTTTAATAATAACAGTGTCGCTATCTTCTATTACTCTTAATGCCAGCATCTAGTTCACAAGAGCACGAATTAAAGTATCGATTCAATTAATTGAATTAATAGTCTTGGAGTGCAAAACTCTATACTTAAACTTACCCCAACATTATGGCTATATAATGTATTGTCTCCTTTAATACGTATTTGAATTTACTGGCCTTAAGCTGTCCTTGGAGAACTGTCGCCATCGAATTGCAGACTGCTGGTACATCTTGTTCACATTGATCCTGTCGAAATCTTAAACAAAATCACATCAAATATCCATATGAGTTCCTAGTTGTTGAACATCTTAAGATTGGAAGCAGTAATTCTAATAATGATATTCTTATTCGGTAAATGGTGTCCCCTTTTCGAATTCTTGGCTAAACAACCAAGCCATTCCAGGTCAAAATCATATATATATCGGAATAAACTTTTTAAAGTATGACATTCAACGATACAAATAACTAAAAATGCTACTAATATGAGTTCCTTTGAAGTCTAGATGAAAAAAATTGGCGAGTCTGCTAGTACTCGAGACACTGATGTGTAAACATATCCTATATCGACATGCACAAATACTTGAGCAGCCCTCATAAAATCACTGCGCATGGTTATGATGTCACAGCCGTTTACACATTTCCGTCCCCATCCGCATGCACATTTCCGTCCCATTTGCCGAGATTTACCTTCATACCGCCGCGTAAGATGTTTACACATCAAAAATGTATTGTTATTGAAGTTTGTTCCGCAAATTCAAAACGCAGAGCAACATTTAGCAAGACAGGTTCCTGATTGTTCCTTAAGTACTTAGATGTAGATAAAATTTATTATCACTGATTCATATCAAATTCAGGTACTGCGAAATAATGCGATGCCATTTCTAAACTCGGCAAATAAGATCTTTTCGTCCTTGACAATTAATATGTTATCTGAGTATAGTAGGTAAAAAGTTCCAATCTATCCCAATGTGCCATCGATAATTTACGATTTGAATATAATCCTTGAAGTAATTTTGTAATATTAGGAATGTCGAGAATAATGCAGAGACCTCGCTTCGTTCGGAGTATTCGTAATGAATTTTAGATTGCATATAAATAGCGGATAGAGGCAAGTTGTAGTTAGTTAATGATTGAGTGTTGAATTGTAAAGAGCTATTAGTTGTAAAGTTATAAGAGTAGTTTAGTGAATTTAATTGTACAGAGTGATAAAGAATAAAGAGAGTATTAGTTTAAAAGATTAAAAGTTGTTGTTTCGCTCAGAACCCACGGGATAAACGTAACAATATCAATATATTATTCCGAAGAGAGTATTGTTTAGTGTCCGTTTTGCTAGGTTGATTTTAAGTAAGCTCTTCCTCTAACTGGCCTCTGTGTGAATGTAAATGAAAAACAGGTGTTTGTTTTTTAAACTTTTCTATTTCCATGGACAGAATAATATCCCATCAAGAGTCCTTAACATCAACTCCGCTTTGGTAAAGATGATATTATTTAATACCCTTTAAAAGTCATAAGATTCAGAACAATTTACCTTAGGGTCACACATAATGACTTATGACGAGTTAAACCAGATTAACTCTGAAGGGTCACTAAAATTTAGAAATGTGGTCAATCTTCAGCGAAACTGTTTGATGCGGGTATGATGCCACAGGCCCAGTTAGGTATTCATAGCTATTATGCCGTCGCGTCGCCCACTAACATATTCATTCATCTCCCCTTTACACTAATTTAAATCCCTATCAGAGTTGAAATGGGTGCTTCCGTTTAATGTTAAAGTGTATAAAACTGGAATAACCTCAAACCTATTACTATTTGAAAACTTTTGGACGAACTTGCTGATTATATTATAATAGAGTTTAAAATGACGTGCGGGATTAACCTCATGTGCAAAATGGCTCCTTCAGCAAACTTTCAAAGTAGAAGTGAGCTTCCTAAAATTTCAGATTCCCGTCCTCGAGTTCAAGTTGTTTTAACGAGGGTCGAACCGCCTTTTAAGGTAATTGGATTATTGTTTAGATGAAGATTTTTAATTAAATTTGAACTAAAATCGGAAAGAATTCAAGACGGTTTAAGTTAAGTTAAGTTTTTGAACTTCAACTGTCGATTCGATGCCTTTGGTGTCTATTGAAGTTAAGGTTTTTTGAGGCGTTAAAATAGGTAAGCCGGCCGAAAGAAAAATTCAGCCTGAAATATTGAGGTTTTGGATATATTAGAAAAAATAAGACTATACCTAATACAAAAAAAAACAGGTTAACTAGGTATATTATTATAAGCCTTCAGAAGCTGTAAGTGGAATCACTTTTAAAAAGAATATTAATAATAATAAATAAAACACATTGAAAATAGACCAAAAATAAAAAGCAAACTATTAGAAATGTTTTGAAAACGTTCAAGGAAAAATAGTTATATCTAACTCAGCATATCAACGCAGATACAAGAAATCCAACGAAAGAAAAACAGATAACGCATTCTTCAACCGTTATGAAAAATAGTTCTATAAGCAAACAACAGCAGAGAAACTGGCAACCATTATAATAACACACTTTATTGAAAATCCCAGGAACAGATGAAATCTAACAGTTTGGTAATAAACAGTTCACATCGACATATAATTACTTAACTATTTAAGTCAATGAATCAATTGAAATTACAGAAAACTGTGGTACCCACGGTACGCTGTATTGCTTAAAATTCTGCCACTAAGCTTGACTATAGCGACTATGTTTAGAAAAGAGATAGTGAACAATAGAATTACTTGTTGTATATAGCTGAAAATATATTTCACTTGAAGCTGAGTATATTTAAACGAATAAACCGGTCTACCGCTGACGTATAGCAAAAACACAGTACCCACTACTCAATTATAGTCAAACAAATCTTCAGGTAATTGCTTTGCAAAACAAAGTATCTGTTATGGCAATAAACATAGATTAACTAATAAAAAAGCAACGTTAATCAATTGAGGTACCCAAAATAAATGGGCGGGTATGACAGGTCAGATAGACAAAATATATATATTTGCCGAAAATTACTCCTGATCAAACAAGTAAAATATGATGAAACAAGTAAAATAGGCAATATAAAATTACTGATAATTCTTCTTCTTCTTTCAACAGCCCTTCGCAGTCAACTCCTGATTATAGGCCTCCCCTGCCAGTTTCCATGCTTCTTTGTCTTGTGCTATCTGATGCCAAGCTCTACCAGCCCTCTCTTTGACATCATCTAGCCAACGTTTTTGCGGTCTACCAACACTTCTTTTATGCAGTTGTGGTCTCCATTGTATTATGCGTTTTGTCCACCTTGATTCGTTCTGACGGGCGACATGTCCAACCCAGCTCCATTTTAACTGGGCTATACGTGTTATGATATCCTCGATTTTATTTCTTTGTCTAATTTCTGTGTTTGTAATATGATCCCTAGGACTTAGTCCTAACATCATTCGTTCGATGGCCCTTTGCGTTGTTCTAAGTGTATTAGCTGAATTGATGCTAAGCGTAGTTGTTTCCATTCCGTAAGTCATAACGGGGAGTATACAGGTATTGAACACTTTTCTTTTCAAGTTAATTGGAATATTTTTATCCTCTAGTATATGTGACAGTTTACCTGTAGCTGCCCATGTTTGTCGGACTCGTCTGATAATTTCGGCGGTTTGATTTTCCTTACCCAATTTAATAATATGTCCCAGGTAGACGTAATCTTCAACTTTTTCTATGACCTGATTGCCGAGACGCATAACAATATTATCAACTACAGTAATGATTTTTGTTTTACTTAGGTTCATGGTTAACCCTATTTTTTCTGATGCCATGCTGAGCTCTTCCAACATTTCCTGTAATTCACCGACATCCTGACTAGTAAGCACATCATCCGCAAAGCGAAGATGGTTTAGATATTTCCCGTTAATTCTTATGCCCTTTTTGTCCCATTCCAGTGTCTTGAAAACGTCTTCTAATGCAAGAGTGAACAACTTTGGAGAGATGGTGTAACCCTGCCATACTCCCCTTTTTATTGGAATTCTACTAGTTTCTATATCATCAGCTATTTTTATTATTGACGTTGCGTTGTTATATATACATATATTTTTCAATAGATCTTTATATCTCGAATCAACTCTTGCATTGTTTAAAACTTCGAAGATAGCCCACAGTTCTACGGAGTCGAACTCCTTATTATAGTTAACGAAAGCAAGGTGTAGTGGTTCGTTATATTCATTGCATTTTTCTACTAATGATCAGATTGACTGAATATGTTCAATTGTACTAAAGCCTTTACGGAATAAGTATATTTGTTATAATCCTTGTTAGCAATTTGTATGGATGTGGAAGTAGACTTATCGGTCGATAATTTTCTATTTTTAACTTATCACCTTTTTTGTGTAATAGAATCACCTGAGCGTTCCGCCATGTTTCTGGAATAATACCTTGTGTCAGGCATTTGTTGAGAAGGATTTTGATAGACTCAATTGTTGCAGTTCCGCCCAATTTCATCATTTCACTTGTAACACCATCAATCATCTCCTGGTGCTCTCTTGTTCGTCATTTGGGATAATGCTAATTGTATTTCTTCTATGGTAATATCGGGCAATTCCTCGGATCCAACATTAAGATTTTTTCTGTTTTCTGCCTCTGGTGGTTTTGGAATCGTTTCTTGATATAATGTACTGTAGAAATTCTCGGTAATATTTATTAGCTCTTTTTTTTCTTCTGTTGTGTTTCCGTTGGTGTCTTTTATTTGATGTATTCTGAGTCGCCCCTTTGTGTTAATCGTCTTGAGAACTTTCATATTTTTATTGTTTTCAATAACTATTTTTACTAGTTCTGTATTGTAGTGTCTTAGATCATCTCTGGTTTTCGTCTTTATAATTTTATTTAGCTCTTTATGTTCAGGGGTACCTTTAATCATTTTTCTTCTTTTATCCATAAGGTCTTTCGTTTCTTTACTAATTTTTGTATGTCTGGGTTTTCTAGATGTGGAACATGTAGTTTACGTGGCTGTTTTGATATCCGTTTTTATTTTAGTTTCTAGCTTGTTTATGTCCATCTGGTTTAATAGTTCTTTATTAGACAACTTACTTTTGAGGTCATTTTGGTATTTTTGAATGTTATCTTCAATTATTTCCTCCACGGGAACCTTTGGTTTTTGATTAACTTCTTGCGTTCTGATTTAGAATTGATTTAAATTTTTCCTCTTATTAACCTGTGATCGCTACCTGTGTTAAAGTGATTTAGTATATAGTCAATCTCATTTTTAGTATTTGAATCTGGGCTGATCCATGTTCATCTTCTTTTTGTTTGTTTTTTGAAGAAAGTATTCATACAGTACATTTTTTCTCCATCTAGATAGTGCATTAGTCTATCTCCTCGTTCATTGATCAAACCGAGGACAAAATTACCAACGTTTTTGCTGTTATTTCTATTGTCTGTTTTTACTCCTAACTTGGCGTTAAAGTCGCCTATAATAAACTTGTAGTGTGTTTTTCCGATGCTGTAGCTCATGAAATGTCCTTATAAAAATTTTCAATATCCTCTTCGGATGCAGAACTTGTGGGAGCATATACCTGAATAATTTGAACGCTATATCTTTCCGATATTTTGAGTATTATATATATAACTCTGTGCGATACTGACTTCATTTTGGTGACAAGATGTTTTATATTTTTATGTATCAGGATCGCTACTCCGCCTATGTGTGAGTCCTCATCTTTGTTATTTTGATATAAAATGTGTTGTGATTTTAGCTCAGTACATTTTTCTTCACGCAGTCTTGTCTCACTTAAACCTAGGATATTCCATTTGATATGAGCTAATTCTTCTTCCAGTTCTTCTAAATGTTCACTTAATCTCATTGTTCGTATATTATATATAGCAATGTAAAGTTTGATCTTTGCTTTATTTTTTGATATGGGTTGGATTTGCGAATTTTTGCCTACCCCAGAATCCCCGAGGCTGACCTTCATGAAGGTGTGGGACTTGCCAGTTTTTGGTCTACTCACCTGGGGTACACATCCATTTGTTTTTAAATTCGCCATAGTTTGAAGGGGGGTATATAGCCTTAATTCCCCACGTTGGCTAAACAGCTTGGAGAATGGGTATAGGACGGGATTAATGAGAAAGTGTATGTGAAGTGATGGGAAGTGTGGTTAGGACATGTTTTTTTCCGGGAACGTAATGGAGTCTCTACCCGCTACCGCTGATAATTACCTGTTATAAAACAAGCAAATCAAGTTAAAATGAACGTTAGATATTCAGTTGATAAATTACCAAAACATGATCCGTAGATTGATCTGCTGAACTGATAAACTAGGACTTGTGCATGATCGAATACAATGAACTTCGACTAGAAGAAGGACTCTCCTATACCTACCGGATGAACAAACATGAGAGATTCTTAGGTCAAGGATGATGAAAGAAAATACCTGTAAAACATCAACATATCAAGGCTTTTGCTTTAAACCCAAGACAAGGAACGTTTATAAGTAAAGAAAAAAACTAGAATAACGAAAATAAAAATCGTGTGCTTAGGGGCTTTGTAAATCTGCTAAAATCAGCTACACAGCCTCAAAGAGTGAACGAGACAGAACCTTTGCAACGAGAGTTTAAGAACAATTAGCAACAATTCAAGCGAAACCACAAAATGATAAAAAACAAAAACTGTCACTGTCACTGTCTTTATCTGCGATGAAGACAGCGAAAAAAAATCAGATACGAAGTGGGTCCTTCACCAAACAGGCAATAGTCAAAGACAATTACAAGATACTGCATGAGACTCAAAAAGATGGCTGGTAGAAGATCCCCAAAATAGTATTTCTAAAGGTTTTCTACCGCTGCCAGTCACAATGGCCGACTTTTTAAAAGTGTGCCTTGATCACTTTCTACTAATGGGAAGGGTGGAAAGACGATTACGCGCAAACTCCACACGATGTTCGTTTCCAAAATCTGAGTTAGCCAATCTCCTATGAGCCACATACTACATATCACACGTAAACAATGATTTCTGGTCAATATTTTAAACAATCAACTGGGATCTTATTCCAAATATTGATAAGAAAGCTTTGTTTATGTGTGACATGCAGCATGTAGTTCATATGGGATTAACTAGTTTAAAATTTGGAAGGAATTTCCTGTTGAGTTTGCGTTTCCACCCCAGCCACGAAGAGTATAGGTCCCTAATTATTTCTCCTAGTATATCACTAAAACATATTTGTTGATTAACGTTACTCACTGACTAAATACATATCGAGGTTACACCTATATGCGGTAGCACATTTGACAGGAGTACTAAAATTTAACGACCTATTCCCACGAGCGACGTCATTGTCCAAGACCACAGATCATTCATGTTTGCGATATTTCTTATTCTGCCACGTTGCACTACGGTACCAGCAGGTATATACATACTATACCTACTTGTGATTTTTAATATTGCTTAAAAACCAGTCCCAAAAAGAAATATTTATGAATCTCGGTTCAATAAACCCGCAGTTCGGTGAGTTGCATAGTAGATAGAGTTATGGTTCTCTGGATTAAAAACTCGCGATATTTACATGTAAATCTTCTAAAGAAAATTTAGAGTTTATCGTGTTTTTCAAGGTCAATGAAGCCTAAACTTCAACACTGATGTCTCTAAGTGGACGCTGCCTACTTGGCACCAACCAGCTGGGCGTCGTAAGATAGTTGTCGCTCCACTGACTTGAGCTATATCATTTTAAAACGTGGGCATTCACTATGTCTCGATTAAGGCATGTCAGCTTAGGTTAAGATATTTCTGCTTTGGTTAGTTAAGCTAGGGTTAGGTTGGGTTTCCTATTATTTCAAATCGAAGAAAACAATAAAACCAATTTCATTTAATATAAAAATCTGGTTCCTTCGGAATAAATTGTATAGAATAGAAAACTCTAGAGCCTCGACGTGCCAATGTTCAAATTAAGCATCCCTAACCCAAATTAGCTGTTCTAGTCGAGATTAGGAAATGCATTATTGCATACTTTAGGGCATTGTTATTCTGGCGGCCTGAGATATGACTCTGACCCACTAAATCCCTTCCTCTACTATCATTCCCGAAACTGCAGCAAAACCGTACTTCAGAAATATCGCCTTGTTCATTCAATTATGTTCTCTGCTTTCAATTTCTCTTTTTTTCTTCTTCCTCTTTTCTTTTGTTCCTCCTTCTCAACATCTCTCAATATTTCTATAATTCGGCAATGTTTTCTATACTCACTTCTACTCCGCAACTTGGGGCACTGAAAAATCGTGTAGTCCGGTGTGCCTCTGCCTTCGAACGAGTAACACTAACCGTTTTCTGCCGTGAAAGTATCTGTAAAAGATTCGGCCACATGTCTGCGGTGTTCCAGACTATCCAGATTCCGGGTCAACTCCGGGTCGCCGATGAGACGCACAGCTCTCTTCTAAAGGGAATCCAGCAGCTTTAGGGTATGCTTTGGTGCGGCACTCCAGATGTGTGAGCAATACTCTAAGCACGGTCTTATTTGCGCTTTGTAGAGCAAGAGCAACTACTGCGGTGTATAGAGTTTATTGTTGCGAAATAGCGCACCAATCTTCTGGGAGGCTGATTTTGCGATGTTAGCAACGTGGTCATGCCAGAACATATTGCTGTTGACCGAGACACACAGTAATCCAATTGACAAGGATCAAGGAATGATCGATCCTGCCATACTCATGTATTGGGCCTCTTGGTAAACGTGGCTGCTTGGGTCTTTGCTGCATTGAACTGGACCAAATTTCTATCGCCCCAAGTTTGAACTTTTTCCATGTGTTGACTGATTGCTTTAATCTGCCCCTGTCTGCGGTGATAAGTCTCAGTCGCTGGTAATGGTTTTTCTGATCTAAATTGGGAGACAAGGGTACTGTCATCTGCAAAACTGTAAACAAGATTATTCGTTTTGGTCAGCAGGTCATTAATATAGATGAGGAACAGAGTTGGTGAAAGTATTGCGCCCTGAGGCACGCCCGCGTTAATGGTGACTGTGCCTGAGATGTGTCCATCAACTGCAACGTGCAGAGATCGGTTCTTAAGGAAACTGGTAAGCCAGCTACAGAGAGAGCCTGGCGGTCCGAAGGACGGCAGTTTGTTGAGCAATCCGTCATGCCAAACTCTATCGAATGCCTACGAAATATCCAACGCAATCGCTACTCCATATTATATGAGTGGCATAGGCCAATATATCTCCTGTCGATCTTTTTTGCGAAAGCCGTATTGCTTATCGCTGATTATTCTGTTCTCGATGTACTTGAGTAGTTGCTAATGCACTACACGTTCCATAACTTTAGAGATTATGGCATTACAAACTTCTGAAAGTGTGTCAAGATTGGTAAAAAAATGCAAAAGTTACCAAACATCAACTTTTTGTTGTCCAAGATTTATTGTCCACGAGTGAATATTGTTTGTGGTTCTTTTGCTTAAAAGTAAGATTGTCTGTATTTTTTCTTTCGCAATAGTTTTGGCCTTGAGGACTATGGCTAAATCATTTACATATGCGATATTTAGACAGAGAACCTGATTGAATGTAAGGTTCCACAGAATCGGCTCCAAGAGAGATCCTTGGGTAGCTCCGCACGTCATTTCGTAGGACTTTTGGATCGGAGCAATGATTTTTTGTTAGTGAGTTATGACTGTAAAATAAATTCTTACAAGATATCTGAATATTTTTCATATTTAAGTGCTTTAACGATCTTTCTTCATGGCGCAGAATTAAAAGCGTTTTGAATATCGAGTAATATCATCATGCAAATCTCTCGGTTTTTGTACGTTTTCTGATTAATAACCCTGACTATTTCCTATATGCTGTTGAGAGCGTTCAATGTAGCTCTACACTTTATAGATCCATACTGACTTTCATGATATAGATTATTTTCTTGCATCTCAGCGTACAGTCTATTCTTAATTAGTGTCTTAGACACCTTTTCCGTACCATCTATGAAACATATCGGTCTGCAGTTAGCCTATTGTTTGCGTGTTTTTTTTTTTTTGGATTTTCTCGATTAGCATTAGCCTGTGCTGGTGGTCTTCCAGATTTCTGGGAATTATCCTTTTTCACAACAGTCCTTGAAGACTTTTAGAAAAGTATCTAGATTCTCCGTGGCTATTCAGCGATGATACCATCCAGCCCTAGTGCTTTAATTCTCCTAATTTGACCAAGAGTATCCGTGAGTTCCTTTGGTGTAGCGAGGTATCTCGTTTTCATTCATTACCAAGGTTTCCATATTATCTTCTCGTTTGTAGGGGATAGCTTATTAATTGGCTCTGAAATCGGGTGTAAGGGGTGACGGTAACGAACCAATACCGGCCCAAATGACAACCTCGCCTGCACGTGGTGTATCCTGCTGGATAACTAAAGAGGCTCTGTCGACCGAACGGCTGCCGGAATAAGTAGCCCCATCTCGACAACCAACAGCTTCGGGTGGAAAAGTTGTTGAAAATCAGGGCAACTCCTTGTCCTATTATTCGGGAGCTGAAGAGACTGATACTCACCATAGAAATGGAGTGGGAATGTTGATAAAAGAATCACTCAGGAAACACGTCAAAAACTTCGTACCCTACTCCGATACACTACTGTTGCTACAGGTGGCGGGGATGCCGATAGACATAAACATAATACAAGTTTATGCACCCACAGCCGATAAACACACTAACGAAGCCGAATGATTCTACGAACAACGGCGGGAATTAATAAGAACAGTAAAAAAGGACGAAATCTGTGTCGGTGACTTAAACGCGAAAGTGGGAAGAGACTCAATAGACGGCATTGTGGGAAGATATGGACTTGGAAGGAGGAATGAAAGGGGAGAAATGCTCATACAATTCAACCCAGAAGACTATACACTTGGAAATCCCCTCAAGATGATGAGAGACAAATAATTCGTAATCGAATTGATTACCTCCTGATAAACAAAATATTTCAAAATAACATCAAGAGAGTGGCAGCTTATCCCGGAGCCGACATCGCATCAGATCACAACGCATTAATCGATAAGTTTAGGTTTAAGGAAAAACTAGTGACCTGCGGAAAAAAAGCCAAAAAATACAATATTGATGCACTTAGCAACACAGAAGAACGGGACAAACTAAGGGATGATTTAAACAAGAGAATATCAGATAACACAGCTGCTGAGGAGAACATAGAGCATAAGTGGAATAACATCAAAGTAAATATACAAGAAGCTACAGAGGCGGTCCTTGGATACAAAAAGAGACAAACTAAGAAAGAGTGGATGGCCAACGAGATTCTGGATATGATGGAGGGAAGAAGACTAGCAAAGAGTAACACACTGAAATATAATGAAATTCACAGAAACATTCGTCGCAGAATTAGAGAGGCAAAGAACACATGGTTATCTAAGCAATGTGAAGAAGCAGAAAGATTACACGAAAAACATGACAGTTTCCACTTCCACAAAAAAACTAATAGAGATAACCAACACGTTTAAGAAGGCAAATACCTCAAAAATCACTAAAAATAACCAGATTCTAAAAGACTTCCAGGATATATGTAAGATGTGGGAAACATATATACAGGGCCTGTTCGAAGTCGCACGACCCTTAACACCTAGCAAATGCCCAAATAAAGCCACGGGACCACCCATACTAGAAGCAGAAGTCATATGTGCACTCTCGGCACTAAAAAACAAAAAGACACCTGGCCATGATAATATACACGCTGAAGTGCTGAAACTAATAAACACTAAAACACTGTAGTGCAGACTTTTTAACAACATATATGAGAATGTCGAGATCCCAAACGACTGGCTAACTAACCTCCACCTTTGTTGCTATCCCCGAAAAACCAAATTCAAAATCATGCGAAGACCACCGTCTTATTAGCCTTATGAGTCATGCACTAAAGGCGTTTCTAAAAATAATCCACAAGAGAATATACCAAAAGTGCGAAGAAGGGTCTGGTGAAACACAGTTTGGTTTCAAAAACGGTTTAGGCACGCGAGAGGCCATGTACTGCGTGCAGCTGCTTACACAGAAATGATATGACCAACGAAAAGACGTTTTTGTATGCTTCATCGACAACCAAAAGGCTTTCGACAACGTGAAACACGACCTTTTAATACCCATCCTACGAGAAGCTGGCATCGATGAAAAATATATTCAAATAATACACAAGCTATACTGGAACCAAACAGCAAAATTTCGAACTCATGATTCGCATCACACGGACAACACAACCATAGCTAAGGGAGTTCGACAGGGATGCAGCGTATTGTCACCACTTCTGTTCAACATATACACGGAAAAGATATTTCAACTAGCACTAGAGGATAATCCAAGGGGACTAAAGGTAAATGGTATTCTTATCAACAACTTAAGATACGCTGACGATACGGCGATCTTAGCAGATAACATTGAAGGTCTACAAGACATCGCAAATGTCATAAACGCAAAAGAAAAGGAGTTTGGCCTTAATATCAACATAAACAAAACCAAACTGATAATAGTGAGCAGACAACCCCATGACAACGAAGAACTCTATTTCGACAATAACCGGATCGAGACGGTGAATAAGTTCAAATACTTGGGCACAACACTGAACCACAAATAGGACAACGACGGAGAGATAATAATACGCATAGCCACTGCTCGAAACACGTTTATCAACTTCAATACCTACCTTTTGCGACAAGAGGTACCATTAGGGCTCCGCCTTCGTGTGGTGAAGTGTTACATATGGCCTAAACTGTTATACGGAGTAGAAACCTGGTCAGTAAAGGTCAAATCCCTTCAAAGGATAGATGCCTTCGAAATGTGGATCCTGAGAAGACTACTTAAGATTACCTGGATAGAACATGTAAACAACGAGCAAGTCTTACAGAGAGCAAACACCGACCGACAACATCTAGACATCGTAAAACAACGAAAAACATCCTACCTAGGACATATTCTCCGAGGTCCTAGGTACAATCTACTAAAAACTATACTAATAGAAATCGAAAATCGAGGGAGAAAGAGGACCAGGACGGAAACAACACTCTTGGCTACGCAATATCCGCAACTGGTGTAACATCGCTGATGCCGCGACGATATTCAGAGGAGCCGAGGAAGGAACACGTTATATTGCCCAGTGAACTCAACGCCAACGCGCTAAGAAGCGTATGGCACTAGAAGAAGGAAAATAAGTTACTATTGCCTAGGCTTTTCCTCACATATCCTCGTCCAGTTCGCAGCATAGTTGTCTACATTTTTCCGAAATACTATTCATCATTACCTTTTTTACTTATTTATTTTCCTCTGTCTTTGGATAAAAGTGTTTTTAGCTCGGGCTATGGTAAGTTTTCTTCTTGCCTTCGTGCAAGAGGTTCTTTTCTCTGATATCTCTGAGCTCTTCCAGTAGACTAGCTTATGTCTACCAGTACTCTTTGTTCTTTTGTGAAGGTACATATTGCACAATCTACTTACTTGATTAATGTTTGAAAATATTCCATCGCTCGCATTCCATGTTAAAAGTGGCATAGCTCTCAGGTGTCATATGCTATTCTATTCGTTTCGAGATTGGATTATTGTACTTCATTTATGGTGAGTTGGTTATATTAGTTTAAGTAACCCGAAATTAAGCTAATCTAAGCAAAAACTAACCTAATCTAACCTATGTTGACCTGGTTTAACCTAGGCATGATGGATGCTCACAATTTAAATTGATCCTGGCACCTTAGGCCTGAAATTACACGCTGAACCTTAAATTGTCTTATGAGGATTTGCATGTAAAAATCAGAAGAACTGTAGCCTGTATACTAATACCTGACCTGTATGACCTCTATCTATATTGGCTCAGAAGTGTGTATTAGCTAATATAAATACAAATTGATAATGATAAATTAACTTATCAGAAAATATCGGCATTCTAATTGAATCTTTTCCGACATTAACTTCAAAAATCGACATGTTGGAAAGCATGTATATTGAAATTATTAAAAATTACATATATTTTCCCGTAATAAGTAATTTTAATAAAGTAACATGGGAACTTTTAAAATGAAGCTCCCTAACGCAAAATGGCATATTTCAGCCATACCAGAGGAATATTTAAGCAAATTAAGTTAACCGGCAGTGTATGCGAAGTATTTACGAGTTAAAATTAAACCTTTGATGCCAAATTGCAGAAACCAAAGCGGTGTCTTTTGAAGGAAGCCATCAGAATTTGCCGTTTGAGGATCATCTGACGGGTCGAAAGTAACAATGACTAACGCAGTCTAAATTAATTTTGCCTGTTTGTTTCTGTTTAGAATTAGTTTCATTTGATAAAACAGATAAAAAATTGAGACTAAATTTTACAATGGAACATTGATGGAATTAGTTGACTAATTTGCTTTAATTCTTTTTGAGCACAGTAAATGACGCACCAGTTCGCAATGATGTAAGTAGCTGGTCGTAACAGACGCAAGCGTGAGAATAGGTCTAAATAAAATCATCGCTGGTAAGTAAATATTTTTGGCCTAACTTTTTACAAAGTTTGAGCCGTTGAGAGCTGACTGTTATTATCAGATTAGGATTTTTGGATAATATAATATATCAACTCTAATTTGGGCTATATTTTTTACCTAGCTAGTTGCTGAATTAAATGCGTTTAAATGTCAGACGGGACTGTTTGTCAATTAACCCCAGACTTCATATTCATTTATTCTACTTATACTAGACCATTAATTGCCTTTATTTGTTCTAGATATCAATATGAAAAATTACAAGTGAAAAACCGAGAAAGTCAGGACGTCATCTGGAACTTTGCTACGCGCAGTCCGAATGGCAAAAACTGAAGGAAGGAGTGTTAATAGTGCCTCAAAGATTTCCCAATTTCTTTAAAAAATTTGATCGCTACATCAAGAAAGCATAGTTGTGGAAAAAATTAGAAAGACTTAGTTACTTTAACGGCCGACAAGTGCAGGAGCAAGTGACGCTTGTAACTTATTTAAAACATATGTTATTTCTAATTAAATTTAGGTTTTGGCTAGCTAGACTGAGAATAAAATGGCAAGTCCAGACTGCTATACTTCTTATAAAAAGTGATTTCTCCCTAAGAAGGCCAAAGACTACGAGCTTAACAAGGGCTACTTCGTTCAACAAAGCCAATGTCTTCTTCCCAATTTGAAGAACCTTTATAAGATATTTAATTTAGAAGATACTCAGACTGGTAGAATCACTTTTAAGCAGACAGGTAAACTTGTGTCAGCTGAAAGAGAAACTCTCCTGTTATTCATCGTTGCAGTATCCGCGAGTGGAAATACGATACCGCCTTTTGCATTTTTCCACGATGGACCTATCGAGATCACCTTATCAGAGATGCATCATGCATCAAATGGAAATCCAGATGATGCTCATCTATCTGAACCGATGTCGGTCATTTCCTAAGGCAAGTGCAGATACCTCCACCAACCAAAAGAAAATAGTTAGAAGAAAGAGATGAAACAGAATAAAGTTAAGGATAGTCAAAGATTTCTTTTCGGAGAAATAAAAGTTCCAGTCACTCCACGCCTTTCAAGAAGGATGCGTCATCTTCACTCTCAGAACATAATAGAGAATATATATCAGAAATGTTTCAAATCTAACATATAGTTCTGCGTAAATCGTGACTCGGATATAGAACAGTTTACGTGAAAGTCATTGCGGTTCATAGATATTCTTATCAAATAATACAAATTTCCTCACTCAAAATAATCTCGTCACCTACGACTAGGCCCAAAAACTTCAATGAGTAGCAGGTAAATCCAATATATGTTAAAACATAGCAATTTTAAAAATATGTCGTACCGAAAGAAATTAGCAATATTTCCCTATAAGTATAGTGGTGGTCATTTGCTTAAAAAAAAAAACAATATAACAAAAATTAGTCAAGTAGCTCCGATTTCTCCTGCCTTGCCATTAGCGGAAATTTTTAGAAAAAAACTGTAATATTATGTATTTTTTCTCATGGCATTGGCACAGCTTATTCAATAACCAGCTACTCATCCTGCGGCGGCATCCTTTGATTTGGGAAAGTCAAGTGAAAATTTTAGAAGAGGGCCATGAGTTAACATTTTTCTAAACGTCTGGGTATCTGAATAATACTTTTGACATTTATTCGTTTAATTTAAATACGATGTTTTATCGTCTAAAATCCGTTTGAAAACGATTTTAAATGGCAAAATTGTATAAAAATCCGAAATTACCGGTCTTTTTAGGGCAATAGCCGCAGCTTCGGGCGAATTTGTCGTGGATTTTGAAGGGAATATTCATTTTAAATTCAGTTCATTTCGTGTCATTACATGGCCTGAAAAATCACGAGACCGTGAAACTGAACGGCTAAGGGCACTGTCAGGATGCGCAGTGCCCGACCCTCCAACTTTCCGATTTCGATAGAGATGAATAGCTGGTTATTGAATAAGCTGTGGCATTGGCATACCCACTAAAGGGTGATCCTATGGCGTTCAACGAGCGGTGTGTGTGCGATTGACACGGTTCTTGAATAGTTGTGGTTGTAATTAGGGGGAAACAGATGTCCTGGGAGTGAGTTCCACTCTGATGCAGTGCGCCAAATAAAGGAATTCTTGTAGAGCGATGTTCTAGGTGTTTCCAGTTGTACGACGAACTGGTGCGCTCTTGCCGTCTGGCGTGACTGTCTGATAGGCGTTGCCAGGGGCTAGATGAGGCGGGCTACATCCTAGAAATATCTGCCGTGAAAGTATCTGTAAAACAGGGACATCCCGGCACATGTCTGCGGTGTTCCAGACTATCCAGATTACTGGTCAACTCCGGGTCGCCGATGAGATACACAGCTCTCTTCTGAATGAAAACCAGTGGGTTTAGTGTACGGCCACACATAAGGCGGACAGCGGACCGGAGAGGAGAGTAGAGATGGCAGCGGAGCTTTCAAATGAATTTAAAACAAATGTGTGTGGTCACACATATGACAGAGCGCAGGGCGGATTCACGCGTACTTGCCAGATGGTAGAGGAGCGTTCAAATTTCGCGCGTACTGTCATTTCGGGTTTAATTTTGATGTTTGCTTAAAATAAGCCTTCAAACCCGCGACATGTGTAGCCAGTGTCCGAACTACTCTCCCTCATTTGCTGAGCTACCTTCTCCGCTACCAGCTTTATATGTGGCCGTACACTAAGTGTGCGGCCACACATCAAGCTCGTAGCGGAGATGGTAGCGCAGCGGATGACGGAGAGGAGTTCGGACTCTGGCTACACATGTCGCGTATTTGAAGGCTTATTTTAATTCGTATAAACAATTAAACAATATAGACAATTTTAGTTGTTTATAAAAACGGTGGTGAAGCAGCACGAAAATGTCTCTTGCTAATAATTTATATTTAATGGAAAATTCCATACTTAAATTCAGAATTTTATCTAATAAAGGGGGGGTTTGGGTTCATGATATTTACAAGAGTAGAGAAACTCATGGAGAATTTCATGATCCAAATTGGTCGACGAGCAAACACTTCACTAATTAAAGTTTCGCAATCCATTTTTTAAATATTTTGACCTCCGCATCCGCAATCTTCAACTGAAAATGACACAAGTACGCGCGAAAATATCAAATAAATTTGAACGCTCTGCTACCATCTAGTAAGTACGCGTAAATCCGCTCTGCGCTCCGACGTATGTGTGTCCGCAAACGTTGACTTTCATTTAATTGAACGCTCCGCTGTCCTCCCCGCTCTCCTCTCCGATCCGCTGTCCGTCTTATGCATATACGTATAAAAGAATATATGGCGTGCTGTGTCAGCGATTTGAAGCAAACATATGAAGGATAGAGATACAAATCCTACATAAGTCCGTCCTTCATGTTAAGCAAGTCATCAATGCGCATGGGCGAAATTGGGACTTTCAATTGGTTATTTTAAATCCAGCTCTATCCAATAGCAGTTTCAGGCTGTGAGCGGCATTATTTGAAGTTTAAATTTACGTCAATCCGACAAACGTGATCCTGCCACTTTTAAAATGTGTATTGTTTTAGTACGTAGTATTAAATATATCTATATATTTTCTTTAGTACAGATAGTAGAGGGCTCTTACATGTAATTACGTGCAGTGTTTGTAAGATGTACCTTTAAATAAATTTCTAATGCCTAGTGTTTCTTTTTTGCAATTGTTTCAGGTGAAAAACAAAAATACAAGAGCAACGTAATTACCTATACGAGTAATAAGATGGTTTGAATAAAAGGAAAAATGTAAAATAACAATTTTTGCCAGAAAGAACAATTAAGAGTAGTGATTATTTTAGGAAGTCTTCGACTACACTTGCTCAATTTTTGAATGTAGCGTCGTAAATCTCTGTTAGATCTAAATTATTATCTAGTAGGTATCGCTATCTTTCCTATGTAAATAAATGCTTTAGAATTACAAATGTCTCAATACTATTTGACTGTGCCAGCTAATGCTATCAAACTTCTAGTTTTTAGTCGTTGGCTGATGTACCATCGTGCCGAAAAAAATCTGGGACAACAAAATCCTCGTTGTTGAATAGCTCCTAGGCTATAAAGAGTATGCAAAATCTATTGAGGATAGGTTATCATTGTTGTCATGGAAGTGAAAAGGTTAAATACCAAAACAATAATACTAGTACCTTTTGTCAAAGTACGAGGAAAAATTAAAATAGGTATGGTTATTGTTTTAAAATGTAACGAAAATAAAAACAAGATTTTTGATTTGGTATTTGCACTGCTATTATCGATTAAGGCTTGCAAACAGTCGCTTTTGCTCGGTGGTTAACGCGGGCATTTTAAAAAATATATTTCTTTTGACATATCCGTCAGTCACAACATTAAATCGAACTGGTAACTTCAAAACAAGCTAATAGTCCGGCAGATTAAACTACTTCTTGCTGTCCCAGTTTTTTTTCGGCACGATGGTACCTATGATGTATGGGAATCTTCTGCAATAAACTATATTTTAAATGCTGCTTTACACTTCAATATTTTCAGAAATAAAATCGGGTTTTACTTTATGTATAGAGTATCTACTAGTTTCAGAAGACACAGTAGTGTGCTTACGTAAATGTGTATTGTTATAAACAGCAAACTAACAAATTTAATATTTACTCCTATTAGCCTTACCAAAACAATTTGTTTCTATAAACACTGGGTATAATGACTTTTAATCATAATAATAAACATTCTTTATTTCTAATAAATTACATTAAAACATATGCAACATGATAGGACACAGTGCGTCAATAAATGTGGCGAGTTAACTTCGCCAACATATCTTGGTTCACCAAATTTTTTTTGTGGGAGTTTCTTCCTCAAGCTTGTACTACTTCAATAAGAGAACTGACTGTGCCAGATGAGCATGGATCCATCATGTGTTGGGCTAAAAACAAAATAGATATAGATATAATTGCACTCTAAATATCCTATAGATCAGTCCACGCTCAAAAGTTAGCGTGGTATGGAGAACTAAGGCGGGTAAGTATATTTATTTTATCGTAGTGTCATAGGTTAGTAAAAGGTGCCTGAGTCTGCAACAATGCACCATTATTCCCCATAAGAAAAGCATTGCCATAAGGCGCCACGCTAACTTTTGAGCATAGACTGATCTATAGAGGCATAATTTTTCAACATGTATTTTGTTTCTTGGACATAACATATAGCATTATAAATTTCCCACCAATTCATTAATATTTAAATTTGTTCAGTCCTGTATATTGAAATTTTTATATTGCGATACCTAGCATATTTTAAAAATATTGATATTGTAACAGAATACTTACATGCACTAGGCACCATTTCAGTTTCAATTCCTATTTCTACTACTTTACGTTTCCCTGACATGTTTGAGGTAGATGAATGATGAGGCTTTAAGATTGATGGAACACTTTCAGGCTTCAATACTAATTTGTATCCCAATTCTTTAGCTTCGGAATCGACATAAGTAGGAATAAAATACCGAGAACATATTTGTACGGTAGAAGCATCATCTTGTAATCTTGTCTCGTCCAAATTACAAAAGTCCAACCAAATTGGCGTGTTCTAGGATTTTTGGGAATCCTAAAAAACCAAAATATGTTTTACATAAGTAACTATAAACTATAATTACAATTTGTGATGATTTCTTTTAAAAATAACAAAATCTACATACCTATGTCATTGTTTACTTGCTTGCTTCTTTCTTCATTGCACCACAAAAAAAACAATGTTTATTACGGCCCATTTTACAATGAATTGTATATTTCATTGAGTGCATACAAGCAATAGCGGATAATGATAAGAATCAGAAACAATAACAGAATATTTGATAAAATAAAATAATAAAATCAAAATGTCGACTTGACCACAAAATAAACTATTCCTCTTTGATTTGAAGTTTGAAGTCTTTGACGCGTTTGGGCGTTTCCGACTGACATCGGCACTTTCGACAGCAAACCAATGAAAATAGAGAATTTCGAGTATGCGCAAAAGGGATTTGCTAACACGGAAGGATAAACTTATGCGGTCTTAATATGCCTATCTCTCTGTCTTTGCTTCAAATACCACTCATTGTGTTAATGGGGCACTAGCGGTATATTCTTTTATATGTATATGGTCTTATGTGTGGCCGCACACTAAGTGTGTGCTTTGGTGCGGCACCCCAGATGTGTGAGCAATATTCTAAGCACGGTCTAATTTACGTTTTGTAGAGCAAGAGCAACTGCTGCGATGTATACAGTTTTTTGTTGCGAAATAGCGCAACAAGCATCTTGGAGAACATATTGCTGTTGACCGAGACACCCAGTAGTCCGATTGACGAGGATGAAGGAATGATAGATCCTGCCGTAACGATGTCAGGGCCCGCCGTATTGGCCCTCTTGGTAAACGTGGCTGCTTGGGTCTTTGCTGCATTGAACTGGACCAGATCTCTGTCGCCCAAAGTTTGAACTTTCTCCAGGTCATGATTAATTGCTGTAATCTGCTCCTGTCTGCGGCGATAAGTCTCAGTCGCTGATAAAGGTTTTTCTGATATAAATTGGGAGACAAGGGTACGGTCATCTACAAAACTTTAAACAGGATTATTCGTTTCAGTCAGCAGGTCATTAATATAGATCAGAAACAGAGCTAGTAATAATATCGTTATATCTCGTGATTTGAAGGATTTTATGATATTATTCACTTCGGTGTAGAATTCCTCAATCTGTTCATTGGGTTTGTTTGCCGTAGGGGCATATATTTGAATTAGGTTTAATCTACAGTGGTTCGTCAGAAGTTGAAGGAGTATCGCGCGATCTGATATAGGGGTAAAGTTAATTACTGCCTTGTTAACTCCTTTAGTCACCATGATTGCGACGCCGGTATGGTTATCTTCGCTTCCCGAGAAGTATATGGTGCCATTATTCGTCGATTGTTGTCCAGAACTTGGCCATCTTGTGTCGCTGATCCCTAAGATGTCAAGATCTAATCTTTCCATTTCTTGGATAACGTTGTGTATTTTTCCAGTCTGGTATAGACTTCTTACGTTCCATGTACCAATTTTCATCGCTGATCCGGGGATTTTTCGTACTCTCTGGTCATCTAAGACCTCCGGGGACTGAGGGCCATTTGTATTTCGTTTTCAGCCATGTTAATTGTACGAGAGATATCCTTATCGAATCTTTAATGTAGTGGTTTCTCGTTGCTCTGTACATCTTAATGCCGTTGGTCACTTAATTGTGGTTCTTCCGCCTTTGAGGCCGATTTCTCAACCTCAGGACAATGGGGTACGCTTCCACTTACTAGTTCTTTCACCCGAAGCTGTTGACCAGTAAGTGTTGAACTGCTTATACCGGCAGTCACTCGGTCGCCATTTCCTCGTCAGTCAAATAACAGGGTGTACCATACAACTCTTGTTGTAATTCGTGAAGGTGAGGTTGGCAATTGTGAAGAGAGGTACACCCCGCGTTTTCGTTACCGACCAGAAATTCCTGGAGCCACTGGATCATTGCAAAAGTTTATTCCTGATCCGTTGATTGTGTTTGTCCTTAGTTTCGTCGATCACACGTTTGCATTCGTTTCTCGCTTCGACAAAGAAATTGAGATTTTCAGCAGTCTGATTTTGCTGCCAGTACTTTTGGGCATAGTGTTTCCTACCTACAGCTCTTTTGCATCTTCTGTCAAATCAGGGCTTTCCTTTTGGCGGCAACTTGATGGAATTTGAGATGTACGCTTCGATTCCTGAGAAGATTACTTGCGTAATCTCTTCGCAGCAGACTGACGGGTCATCAGTGCCAAAGTAGACGTCGAGCCAAGGAAAATCTAGGTAGAACTCCCTTAGATCCTCCCAGTTTGCGTAATTTTAATGCCAGATTTTGCGAGGCAATGGTGGATCCTTTTCTAGAAATGGCAATTCACAAACTATTGTAATAAGTTTGTGGTCGGAAGTACCTAATGGCGGACCAACTGTAACTGTATTCTAGTCAGGATTGGTGGCTAGAAAAAGATCCAGGAATCCAGGCGAATTCGCCCCTCTCTGATATTCGAGTTGGGTTCGTGCTTTCATTTGAATACAAAATGGATTATGACATGATTTTGGATACGTAAAATTATAATAATTTTATGTTTATATCTTGATTTCAGAGAGGTATTATGAAAAATATCGTTCATTACACGTCCAGAAACAGCTTTTCCTGTGCTTGCACGACTTCCGGTGTTCGGGTACGCCTCACACCAGAAACTGTCGTGCGCGCACGCTGGCTACGGAAAAGCGTAGTTTCCGGACTGGTAATGAAATATACTATTACAGCAAATTACTGGCTAGTCAACAGTGACATTTTTACTGTACGGTGATGGACATGATCAAAAATGTATACGTTGCTTTGGATAAGTTATTGGATCAAAAACGGGCCATGCATAGTCTATTTATCCGCGACCTTATAATTTAAAGCTCCAAAAATGACACGAAAAAAAAAACGATGTATTGACAAAGCCGAATGGATCCATAGAAAGTGCAAAAGGGAAGGCCGATATTGCCTTTTGCACCTAGAATGCCAGTGAGCAGGCCTAATGCATTAAGACAAGGTGTAGCCTACACCTTATGGAAGCTACTTTTACTTTTAAAGCAAAACGGCTGGCGCTAAACACGCTAAACTTTGCACACAGGCGTAATATTTAATGTGTAGTATAGCATTTAATGGCGATGTTGCAAATTTTAACATTTGAAATTTTATTTATAAAGCTTCGAAATATTTTTAAAAATACTAAATTCTCCTTTTAACTTTTGACCTATGTACCAAATTTCAGATCGATTTTTCATGACTTTGCATAACACGGGGATCATATTCCCGTTTAATAATAGATTAACGCAAGCTAAGCCAATTTGCCAATTTTTTAAGATTAAGGTAGTTAATCTTTTAATTAGCGAAACAGATTAATACGCCATTAATCCAAACCAAACTAAACAAAATTAGTAAATTACAGCATTAAAAATTCACCTCTTAAGAATAATAATAGCAGTAAATAGTCTATTTTGTTATTTAGTATATATAAACCAATTTATGTTTAAAGACATATTAGAGGTGATTAGAGATTTGTCTGATTTTTGAAATTGTTGTGTGACTCATTTTCGTTGGATCTGCTGTTCGTTGTATTGCATTCTGGACTTGAAGTGAGATTCTGTTTCGGATTTCTTCCTTTTCCAGTTGAAAAGAAGCTAATATATTTAAAATTATTAGCTGCGTTTTCTCATTACGCCTATTATATTTTTTTCGGGGCATTTTTTAAAACTTTCTAAAATAACTTTGACACCAAACTTATATGTTATTGATTGACAGTGACGGATATATCAGGTAAAAATAGGAAGGATGTTTATTTATAAATAAATAAAAGCTTTTATTTAAATACAATAAAAAGAAGAAAATAAAATTTGAAGTAAATCAAACCCATTATTTTATTAGGTCCATTAAACATTTTTATATGATATAAAAGCTTGTCGCGAGATTTTCCTGTTTAAATTTCTCGCGACAAGCTTTATATCATGTAAAAATTTTTAATGGACCTAGCATAATAATGGGTTTGATTTACTTTAAGTTTTATTTTCTTCTTTTTAGTGCATTTAAATAAAAGCTTGTTTTGAAAAAAAAAATATTTTACTTTTATTTATTTTTTACTTTATAGTAGGTATTATGGTATAACAAAATCACAAATTTAGTAGATATTATATTTTTATTTATAAAACTTAGATTCGTAGTATATAATTAAAGCCATTTTGAATCCGCCATTTTGAATTTTCAAAATTTGATAAAAAATGTATTTTCCTTGCCCCTGACAACCCCCTAATACCAATTTTAAAGGAAATCGGACATACTTTAAGTAGTGCCTTCACCACTAACCTTTAAAGGGAGGGTGGGAAGTGTAAGCAACACCACTGTTTTTATAAGAATAAACAATGGGAACACCATAGTTTTATATTTTCATTTGAACTACAAACGCATACCAAATTTGAAGCCAATTGGATATGTAGAAGTCAGCTAAAATTGACTTGCAAAATTAAACACAATATCGGCCATGTTGAATCCGCCATTTTGAATTTTCAAAATCTGATAGAAAATTCATATTCATTGTCCCCAAAAACCCCCAGACACCAATTTTAACCCCTGAAAGGGGGGGGGGGGGGGGGGGGGGGAAACTTAACAACATTGTATTTTCATCGGAACTATAAACATGTACCAAATTTCAAGTCAATCGGACATTTAGAAGTAGTTCTAATTCAGCTTGTAAGATTTGATTACAGACAGACAGACAGACCCACAGATGAAAGTAAATACAAGCTTGTAAAAATGCACAATGATCAGACACCAATTTTTCATAAACATTTGTTGTTTCCGCTGTATACTAAATAAAGATAAACAAAAATGACGTCAATATAGATGGGTATATTTGCAACTTTAATAGGGTGCGGTTAGCGCAGAAATCAACATGTATATTAATACTAGATGGAAGAAACCAGATTTTAAATATTTTTTGGTAACCTTACGTCCAATAGTCAAACTTGGGCCAAAAGTCATGCTCTCATGATCTAGCCCTGAAAATGCTAGCTCGAAAATATACAGCCATTGTGGTTATCTCATTTAATTCGATTGATCTACGATGTTCTCAGAGTTAGTGCAATCAATTTATGATCCTCTTACTCCATCTTGTTTGATATTTGCTTTTCTGGCTCAGATTAGAATTTTATTGCCATGAACTCAAAGTTAGTAATTTCTTCTTTATATTTGCCTTTGCATTTCTGATATCTTATGTATGAGTTTTTGCGTTATAAAATAATACTGGGTTTAATTTTTTCCCTGAGTAACGGGACTGCCTACTAGCAGCTTCTAATTGAGATGAATATTTCACATTATCGAAAGATAAAAGATATTTAATTTTTCAAGAAATGCATGAGTCCAATTAAATGTACCAACAATATTTATAAATTTATCTTTGATAATATGAATTTCAGTAATAATTTCGCTTCCAGGCAGACCAGCATGAATAATTGATTCAGTCTGTCTCATGTTTCGATAACTTTAATATCCATCATTTCTTGGAAATAATAGAGGCAAACGTTGTGTACCATGTGCAGTCTGGCGAAGTTTCGTAAATACTCCATCCCTAATGTAACAAAAATAAAAATGTAAGCAAACACAAGAGCGGAAAACTTTATTCCTATTGCTCCAAGGACTCTAAATCATAAAGATGTTATGATAGATAAAATAAGAAAAATTTTTGCTTGATATATGAGTAAGTTTTGCGACATTTCAAATAAACCTAAAGTTTTAAGACAAGTTTGTTGAAAAGTTAATGTGGCGTAACGTTATGGAGAAACTTGTGCAAAATTGACGGTTACTTCTAGGGAGCCTCAACTTTTCATTTACCTTCCGGAGGATATTAAATTTACTGACTCCAAGAAAATAATTAATTAGCTTGATAGTGCCATCATACTATAACCGAAGACGCTTGCTGGATATTAAATAGTCTCGATTACATAATCAAGATCAATACAGTTTTCACAATAAGTCGCTTTAGAAGACTGGGTCAACAACAGTGGATGATTATGTTTAAAAAACAGACTCTGTGGTCTGTCAATAATCAAGAAAGTGTAGTCTATAGAATTATTTTCAATATCAAATGGATAGTTTTTTTTATTGATATTTTAGCTATAGATGAGTAAATGGAATAAGTTAATACTATAACATAAACTTCGAGTCGACTGCTTTGTTGTTTCATTGAAAATGAGCTGCATTAATTTTAAGAATGCGTTTTTTTTTCTTTGCGGGCAATAACAATACAAGTTGGTATGTTAAAAATATACACAACTGTTTAATTCATTGTTTGACTTATTTTTTTAATAAAGGGCCCAAATCTGAAGTAAGTATTCTTTCCATTCACACAACTAATCTATGAATATTTTATTTTTACTTACCACAGAGCAGAAGAAAAGCCGTAGGTTAACTATATCATATCTATATATGTAACTTCGCTTTTAACTCAAATATTAGTAATAAATTTGATTTTAAACTTTTATTTCTAGTATTTAAACTTGTTGCTTTGTTTGATTTCTGTTTTATGGCACGGATACAAAGCGAAGACTTTGAAGGACGTGAAAGAGCCGCTAATATCTTAAATTTTGTAAATGTTACAAAATTCCTTCTACTGGTCGACTGTGTTGTCAATACTCTCGCTACCTTACCTCCGGTGTTCCAAGTGGCTGGAAAGATCAATTCGTTTGGGTTAGTTTGGGTGCAACCTGCAAACCTCCTTTTTGACAGATGTGGTATATATTCTTTTTTGAGTGGAATTGACAGGCTTCTCGTCTGGACACTCAAGACGGGAAGACAGTTTGAATATTTAAAATGAACGTTGTTATTTTTGACCATCAGGTCTAAATACCGCCTGATTGTGTCGTTGAATTAATTGACAATGAGCTAGTATGTGTATTTTCTGAATTTATCCATATTGCCTAAAAACGCTGTGTGATGAATAGTCACAATAAAAAAAGGTTTGTTTCATGTTAGTGTATCTAGATTGGAAGGTTTAAATTATTTATAATTTAACTAGGATTCTTCTATTGGACATGATTTCCTCCCTTACTCTGAGCGTCTGTCAGCTGCCTTCCGACCTAGAGAATTACTTATTTAAAACGTATTTGCTTCCTTTTATTCTGATATAGTTTCGGATATTGAATACCTGGCTAAAAGGACTGGAATGGGGAAGTTTGTCAAATTTTTTTAATGCTGATTTCGATAGCCCATGAAAAATAAGTAGACACGCGTCTCGAAAAATAAGTCGAAAAATGAGACAGATGCAACGCCTTAAAATGTGCATATGACGTCACAATGCATATGAATTGTTACGTTGCGCCATGCGTAGTATATCTATATATACAAAACTAAAAACTGGTATAGCTCTCGTAATAATCATCTATAGTTGAAATAAAAAATACATCTTGACTTCTTTTCACTGTTCTATAGTTAAAAATAATCAGTTTAATTTTTCGGGAGACATCCTCATTAGGAACTTGGTTCTAAGTACATATATCTTAATGCTACACTCTTACAGTAAGCCAAATAATTATTTATCGTGTTTGTTAGTCGAACTTATCGCTACCTGACTATAAGTCCTATAGTATCTTATCTAGTACTGCCTACTCTTGTTACCGCAATTAAATTCATTGAATTTGCCGTTACAGGGCTTTAAGTAATTTTTTACTTTTGTTAGATTATTTAATATTAACTTTCTCTATAACTGATATTAGTAAATATCTCCAAATTGATTTACTTGTGCATATCATTTACCTACTTGAACAATACGTTTTTACTGTAGTTGGCTTTAAGCCTCATAGCAGTGACCTATTTTATTTAACTACAAATTATAACTTTGAATGTTCACCTAAATGCAGACCCCGAAATATGCTCAATTCGTGCTCATCTGTAGAAACCCACCGGCTATATATAAATATATTTACATCACTGCTTAATTCATTGAATTAGTATAACTTTATTCACTATTTATTGATATAATGATATTATCGCTGCCATTAAATTAATATAGGTTAGTATTTGTTTTGTAAAACTGCTTATTTTTGATGCTATGTGACAGGTTGCGTTCAGTCAGATCCTTAAGAACTTCGAGTCCATTCGGAATCATTTCCAAATAGGAGTTAGGTGATATTAATATTATAAGACTTAGATTAACACTTATTACTTTACTTTAATTCAACTTTATTTGATTTAAATTAATAATTTGATAATTCAGATGACTTAAACAGCCTACACACGTAACGATTTAGCGTACTGCATGCAGTACGATATCAGTCGAAACTGTTGCAGTAACGATAAATCGTAGCGTGTGTAGGCAAATTGGAAGCTTGGCAGTACGTAGTTGTCGTGTCGTTCGCAGTACGAAGCTTCCATAAAATATCGTATCGACGGTCGTGTTTGAACGCAACTTGGTAAGTGTGTAGAGTCACGGCTGCGGCAGTTACGATTTTTCCATTATATTGTACACCCGAGTGTATGTGGTTGTTGTTATTGTGGATTTTAATTACCTATTAGGATATTAAACAAAGCATTCTGGGAGGAGTTTATTGAAGTGTATAGAGAAAATAGCTGTCTATGAGACGTAAAATCATGGGATTATGCAAATAAAATAAAGAGGAATTACAGTTATGAAATTATATTTAATAAATTTAAGGAATTGTTCTCAGAAGGGGCAAAAGAAACAATGAAAAAGAAAATAAACAATATTCTAGAAGACATATTATTCCACTGTTTGCTGGCTTTTACCGCTTCTACACCGCAACTGTAATAATCCGAAATGCTGCAGTACGATGTGTTGCATCGTGTGTTCAGAAAATGGTTGTACTGCAAGCCGTACGATTTTCTCTACGATATGTAGTTCAACGTGCAGTACGATAAATCGTTACGTGTGTAGGCCGCTTTAAGCATTTTAAAATTTCATTATTTTATGAGCAGTACCATGACCCCAATTTAATTTGGGTTCTGATCCATTGTTTTAATGGTTATGTATGAGAAAGTTTTTACTATTTGAATAAATAGTTTAATTAGAATATAGGTGTATATTTTGGTAAGCTAAGGTGAAAGGTAAAATAATAATTTAAAATCTTACAATAGTCTTATCTAGGTTATGGCTCTAGGTTTTACTGCTCTGATTTCAATGAGCAAACATCATTGATATAGTCCTAATTAAAAATTTAGTGGTGCATTCACCTAATTGACAATTCATAGACCCACGCCTTTATTATGAAAACTGAGGAGTAAACGTGGCATATGGACCGTTTGTTAAGCAAAAAACAAATCGTGTTAGAACTTCATCTACATGCGATATCGGTTATCGAGAAAGTTTGCATTTTTCTGCACATACAGGGTGGCCCATTAGTGTGACAAAGTCCAGTATCTCCCTTATTTACAGAGATACAAAAAAAAGTTAAATATAAAAGTTGTAGGATATGTCGTGGTCCATAGCGTAAAAATATTTTCAATTATACAGGGTGCTTCGTGAAAGCCTGGTGTTTGTTTTTTTACTTTTTTTAAATGGAATGCCCTGTATATTATTGCACACTTAGATTCTACATAAAATTCTAGATATATTTCATGTATAATATCCTATACCTAAGTCTAACCGTTTTTGACAAATTTCAAATTGTATGTCAAAAATGACGTTTGCAGGCCAAAACATCATTGGCAATCTTTGCTAACCAAAGCCCTAATTAATTAATAGGTGTTAATTTCCTTGTAGAATAGGACCTACTTTAGTAGACTGTGTTGATATTTTTATAATAAATTGATACAGGGTGATCAAAAACGGTCATTAAAAAGTATATTCAAAAAAACCTAAAAACTTAATTTTTTTAAATGGAAACCTCCTATTTTTATTATTTTATCTTATTTAGCATTCAAAATAAAGGTGACTTTGTATAAGATTGTCTATTCGAAAAACTTGTAGTTTTTGAAATATTGACTATTTAACATTTTTCTATTGTAAGATTGCTATACGGCTTTTAAGGTTTGTTGGTAGTTGGCCATGGCGGCGTGGCGCATCGAAAAAAAAAACAATCGAGCACTACAGATGATGCCACCATTTCTTGTTATTTGATAATTTGTGTTGTGTATTTCGGTATTTTATAGCAATTTCATTTAAAACTTAATTCAGAATTTTAAATAATGAATTTTTCACAAGCCGAAATGGTCGATATGATCTTTGTTTTGGGATCTAGTGACAAGAATGCGCTATTAGCAAGAAGGATTGTATCGACAACAGTTTCCCGAGAGACGGCAACCTGAAAGAAGGGCATTCGAAAAATTTCTGGAGCGTTTTGAAAGAACTGACAGCGTGGCATATAAAAATAATACTAGGGAAAAGCATGCACAAACTGAGGAAAATCAATTAAATGTACTATTAACAGTAACAGAAAACCCGCATATTGGACAGCGATCCCTTTCTCAGCAGGTTGGTGTTGAACGAAGTACGGTTCAGCGAATACTGAAGTCTCAAAAAATGCACCCCTATCATATTCAAGTACTTCAGGAGTTGGTTCCCGAAGATTACCAAAGACGATTGGGGTTTTATTTGTAGGCTCAAAAGAAAATAAATCAGAAAAGAAATTTTGCTCATTTGACCCTATTCACAGATGAGGCCACATTTCACAGAAACGGATGTGTAAATAGACACAGTTTTCATTACTAATCGACTGAAAGTCCATATTTTGTAAGATATACTAACCCAAACTAGATGGACCTTAAATGTTTGGGGAGGTGTTGTCGGAAACCATGTAATTGGACCATACTTCTTTGATCAAAGAGTAACAGGGGAAGTATACTTAGACTGTTTACATGACCATTTAGATAAATTATTGGCTCAAGTGACAAATGACACACAACAAGAAATGTGGTTTCTTCCTGATGGGGCCCCAGTTTATCATACAGCGCCGATCATAACATTTTTAAATGCAAGATATCCAGATCGTTGGATTGGCAGGAGAGGGCCTGTTTCGTGGCCTGCTAGATCCCCAGATCTAACCAAAATGGACTTTAGCAAATGCGGGTATATAAAAGAGCAAGTATATAAAATATCGTCTACAACAAAGGACGACATGAAATTAGAATTAGAAACTGTTTTCAAGATACCAGTGTTGAAATGTGTCGAAATTTAAGTAGCGAATTCGAGAGCCGTACTGCACTGTGTATTCAAGAAGGGGGCGGACATTTCGAACATTTAATTAGGTAGTAAGTAGGTATTTGACGTTTATCTAGTATTTTAAGGTGTATCTGTACAACTAGTTATACTCGTAGCTGTATAATAGTTATAGTTTTCGATATATTATCAATTTAATATTAATATTTATAATTCATTTTCTATAATAACAGACGGGATTCGGTCTCCTCAGTCATTGTTTACAGTTTATAATATTAACTATATAATCCAAAAAAATGTTATATTTAAGAAAAAAATAAGTTGATGTGCACCGCTTGTGCGTTTTCTGTCAAAAATTCAAAAATATAGCAGTTAGGGTTATAATTAGGATTACCATTACAATTTCGTGTTCATTTTTATTACTTACATAAATTTTAAATTAAAAAAATATCGAAAATTTCGGCTTGTGAAAAATTCATTATTTAAAATTCTGATTTCAGTTTTAAATGCAATTTCTATAATATACACTAATACACAACACAAATTATCAAATAACAAGAAATGGTGGCATCATCTGTAGTGCTCCATTGTTTTTTTTTTCGACGCGACACGCCGCCATGGCCAACTAACGACAAACCTTAAAAGCCGTATAGCATTTTTACAATAGAAAAATGTTAAATGGCCAATATTTCAAAAACTACAAGTTTTTCGAATAGACAATCTTATACAAAGTCACCTTTATTTTTAATGTTAAATAAGATAAAATTATAAAAATAGGAGGTTTCCATTTAAAAAAATTAACTTTTTAGGTTTTTTTGAATATACTTTTTATTGTTCGTTTTTGATCTCCCTGTATCAATTTATTATAAAAATATCAACACAGTCTACTAAAGTAGGTCTTTTTCTACAAAGAAATTAACCCCAATTAATTAATAAAGGCTTTGGTTAGCAAAGATTGCCAATGATGTTTTGGCCTGCAAACGTCATTTTTGACATAAAATTTTAAATTTGTCCAAAACGGTTAGACTTAGGTATAGGATATTATACATGAAATATATCTAGAATTTTATGTAGAATCTAAATGTGTAATAATATAAAGGGCATTCCATTTAAAAAAAGTAAAAAAACAAACACCAGGCTTTTACGAAGCACCCTGTATAATTGAAAATATTTTTACACTATGGATCACGACATATCCTGCAACTTTTGTATTTAACTTTTTTTTGTATCTCTGTATATAAGGGAGATACGGGACTTTGTCACACTAATGGGCCACCCTGTAGATAACAAAAATTATCTGCTAGTGCTTCTGCTTATTCTTAATCAGATAAAGGCAAATAATTGATAAAACATTAAGAAGTTGTTATTTGCATGGGTGCTCCTCAAATTCTCAAATAGAAAAGAATTTATCATCACATGGTAAAAGCTATATATATATTTTTTTTATGGCAGTCGCACACACACTAAAGGAATACCCTATGGCGCTCGACGGGCGGTGTGTGTGTGCGAAGATGTTGATTGACACGGCTCTTGAATATTTGTAAGTTGTAAGTAGTGGGAAACAGATGTCCTGGGAGTGAGTTCCACAGTGATGCAGTGCTCCAGACAAAGGAGTTCTTGTAAAGCGACGTTCTAGGTGTTTTCAGTTGTACGACGAACTGGTGCGCTCTTGCCGTCTGTCGTGACTGTCTGACAGGAGCTGCCAGGGGCGGGATGAGGCGGACCAAATCCTGGGAACATCTGCCGTGAAAGTATCTGCAAAACAGAGATATCTCGGCTACATGTCTGCGGTGTTCCATACTATCTAGATTCCGGGTCAACTACGGGTCGCCGACGAGATGCACAGCTCTCTTCTGAATGAAATCCAGCAGCTTTAGGGTGTGCTTTAGTGCGGCACCCCAGATATGTGAGCAATATTCTAAGCACGGTCTTATTTGCGCTTTGTAGAGCAAGAGCAACTGCTGCGGTGTATAGAGTTTTTTGTTGCGAAATAGCGCACCAAGCTTCTGGGAGGCTGACTTTGCGCTGTTAGCAACGTGGTCATGCCAGGACATATTGCTGTTGACCGAGATACACAGCAGTCCGATTGCGAGGATGAAGGAATGGTCGACCCTGCCATAATGATGTCAGGGCCCGCTGTATTGGCCCTCTTGATAAACGTGGCGCTTGGGTCTTTGCTGCATTGAACTGGACCAAATTTCGGTCGCCCCAAGTTTGAACGGTATAGTATAATAAAAAGGCAACACGTCACACGCATACCTGCAACGGAATTGTGAAAAAATTCAGTTTATTCAAAATCAAATTTCTTTCGACGGGCCGCTTCCTGGGTGCAAGTAATCCAACGCCAATTATCAATGATCATCACATTTTTGTTTCTGAAATATTATTTAAGCCATTTCGCTGAGCACAACCGATACAGCGGTTTCGTAAATTCAAATGTATGCACTTTGTGTTGCCTTGAATCTTCGGTATTTACGCGGCTTAATCGTTGCCAATTAACGCGTAACTCTGTTATAGAAACATTTTCTTGTTATAGAAACATTTTCTATACAAAACTGGGTGTATTATGCGTGTTTTAATAATCCTGATAGATTCTACATAGCGATATACAGCGTGACTTGGTCAACGAGAGTTTACTACCTCATGCAATTGTGGCAAGTGGGCTAGCTGGCCAAATTATTAAACGATCTGCCCTCGTTTTTTTTTTGTTTACATTACCTCTTGAGATTTTTCTTCGACAATTTTTGGTAATGTAGAACTTTCTGGATTTAATTTTCTTGACACTTAAGCTTCTCGAGACACGTACGGTCATTTAAGGCTATGAACTGTTCTGAGGAATGAAAACAAACCAAGGAAACAGACCATCAAATTGTTATTCAAGGGTAATTCATCTTACCCTCGTATTGCTTCAATTCCTACTTCATGGTGAAACATATGGTGGATATCTGCGATCACAATATGCCGTTATATGGCTGCATTAATTGATTTTCTATTGAGCAACAATTGTAATATTCATTTTAATGGATTTCTTTCCGCCATCGCCAGTCTGACATTTCGAGAATCGTGTTGATTACCGCCTTGCACCTGGTCACAGCCGCATTTTGTTGGTACTATCTACCTACCAGCTGGAGTGACGCATCACGAATTACGGTGTCACCAAACTGAGATTTATGGATAGTCGTTTCTGACCACAGGTCGTTGATTAGTGTTTATATATCATACTTGCAGTATAGAACGTGCATGGTGCGACGTGGTAAAATAAAGAAACCACAAAATATGATTGGCTTATATTTCAGATAAGGTCATTGCTCGTGGGTGCAGGATGTCTGGAAATCTTATACTGAATTTTGGTAGCTTTATCGACTGAGACTTTCGCGAATTAAGCAGAACATTATAGGCAATTAGGATGGATACACGTGTTAGGTGCATATTGGGAAAACTAATGCACCTAATTTTTTTATGGTCATTATGGTGGAAATGGATTTTTTTTTAGTCGAAAATGCTTCATCCATTTAAAAAGTTTCTTGTATGCCTTCTCTCTTGATCAGGTCATCAGGTCAAATAGGAAAGTTTAGCTGAGCAAATTTTAATTTCATATTTAAACTATTGGTTAATTTATTCCGCCGTTATAGTCAACAGCTAAACCTTTTTTTACACAGATAACTTTTGATTAAGTAAGATACATATATTCCTCTAAGCAGGCCAGAGTTTATGACAAGGAGAGAAATAGGCTCTTCTCTTCTCGGATCATTTCATCGACGTCACTATTCAGCTGCACAAAATCCTGCCCAAAATACCACATGCTTATCAAGAGATTTTAAAATATTGTACACACAAGTCATAAAATAACTTGTGTTAAATTTGTTCCGCTGTAAGTTTGCAAAACTTCCATTTTAAAGTAATAGACCACGTAGGGAGCAGAATCTTCTTACTGCCAATTTATACAGCGGAGAGTGCCAATTAATCTTTCCAAATATCGAAAATATTATAATCAATACCTTTGTCAGGAATTTTTAAATCCTAAATTATATTAATGGATTTGCATATGGGAGGGTATGAATATTTATCAAACATCGGAATTTTTCATGTATGTTCGTAAATATATAATAACATAAAATATATTCGATGAAGGAAAATAAGTAAATTAGCAAATTAGAAATTGGCGGCATAATTAATGGAAAAATTGCACCTTTACGAGCTCCCTTATAAATTTTGATTTATTTTCTGTTTATTAAAGCACTTTTTTCTAGATCTTTTTTTCCAATTTATTATTTAGCAAAAAAATGTAAAAAATTTGTAGGGTATTTTGCGAAACTGCAAAAGAACAGTAATGGTTCATTGCTTTTCAAAAATATAACAGTTTGCATAATATGTTATATCTAAAAAATGTATTTTAAATGGCATTAAAAGCCAATAAAATCGTAGTCGACCTTCATTATCAGTCAAAGCAATAGATTTAAAATTGATATAATGTTTCAAAAGAACAATAACATTTTGTTCTATTTCCTTGCTTACGAAGAACCATTTTAGAATATTTTGGCTGATCTTTTAAATGTTAAATAGTTTATTCAAATCAGAAAAAAAAACTATATATTAGGGATCATTTTAGTTGCGTGGAAAGAAGAAATATGACACATATCTTGAAGGTAATATAGATTACTATTTCCATAGAGCTGATTCATCACGAGAATTTTCTGGTTTTAGATATTTATATTTTATTTATAAAATCATGCCAACAAGCTGAAAAAATTCATTTAATATTTTAATATCTAATAGGTCGAAAGTTTATAATTATTGTTTCAGCTTTTAGAAAACCATTTTTAAAAATACAGTGAGCGAATGAAAAATAATTGTAAGGTTAAGTTCATGCTATAAATAGTACCAGGTTTTTACTAATAAAGTAACTGTCAATTTATTTTCCTTGCACATTATTTTTCTTTTGAATTTCAGTCGATATCTATTAATAACATAAGAGCTGATGTAAAAGCTCAAATGGAAGCCCTACTAAATCGTGGGTTCTGGTTGACATAATAGCATCTCCTTTTTTTTTTTTTTGAAAAACTTTGGTATTTATCGGTTAATTTTTTATATTCATTCTAAGAAAGTGAAATTGAAATATTATAACAACTTTTTGATACAAACTTGATACTACGTGTGTCTAATATCAGTTCAATAGACCACATTTTGGTTTCTGAAATATCGTTTTTAATACAATACTAAAGTTCTAATTTCAGTATTTTGATATGACGTCATAATCTCATTTCACCTTAACTGGTGAAACCTTATTGAAAGTCACGACATTTCTCAATTTGCAAATGTTCCCGTCATCGTAATATTTTACTAACAGAAATATTTTTAAAAATGCCGCGCGATAATGAATAAGCACATGTGTTTCTTCTAAACGTGTTGACTTTTTTCGAGTAGGTAGGGAGGTCCATAGAAAGCACATAGAAGTTAAATATACGGAAAGGCTAGAGCTGGCTGTGGAATTGGTCTGATGGAACGAAAAGCTTAGACAGCTATACGGGCCACAGTCAGAAGGCTATTTAATAAAGCCAAGTTAAATAATGACGTGGATATTTAAAGATCAACATTCACTGAATATAACAAAGAAATTTGGAGGGCCAAGCGAGACTCACGAATGAGGTTTTGTGGAAGGATCAAGGAAACGCCAGAATGCTCGAGAATCCACAAAATATTGGCGTAGGAAGGATTGGAAAGAAGTGGAGTCAAATCCTTAAAATGAACGATAACACCTACATCGAGATACAGGGGCAACGTTTAGAACTGCTTGTAGAAACACAATTTTTGGCCACATTTATAATGAATACAGCTGCATCGCTGCAAAAAACAAGCAGAAAAAAATGCGTTTCCTCATTCCATTAAGAGAGCACTAGACAAGTACCCAATATTATATGCCAATGGATACAGGCATGCCTGGAAAATAGGATAATAATAATATCTTTGAGCCAAGCCACCATTACAGCCAAAGTGGACAGAGGTTGTCCCCGAAGAGCAGTTTTATATCCACTGTTGTAGGCCATCTTGATAGACGATCTGCTCCAAAACCTATCTACTGAAAGTTTCCTATGCTTAGGATATGCAGATAATATAGCGATAGGGGTTCGAAGAACATTTACCGGCACACTCTCGGAGAGAAGTCAAAGAGCTTCACACTTTACACGAAGTAGAGCCCTGAGAAGGTTAAAACTGCTAGTTCTCAACAGAAAAACAATTTCCTTTCCACAGAGGTGAAATAATTAGGAGTCATTTTATATTAAATATTGACATGGGATTCACACATTCAAAAGGTTACACATAAGGCTACGATAGTATGAGGCAAGTGTAGGAGTATGTCTGGAAAAATTTTTGTATACGCTCTAAGATGTTCTAAGGTTATACAAAAGGGTGGTGAGGCTCATGATAACATCGCTTGGTGGACAAATACTGGGCAAATGGGGGCGTGCAAGTCTAACGTGTCTGTGCATTTCGGGTGCCATAAACTGAATTCGTGCAACCGATCCAGAGGTATAAGACATACCACAAATAAATATTTCAGTACGAGGAGACGCTAAATCGGTAGCCTACCGACTGTTACAGGGACAAACACCAATAAGCGACAGTCATGGCACCGACAACAAAAATCTGCTGAAGAAGATTAAGGCCAAATACGTGCTGGGTCTTCCTAATCTCACTATAACCTAGAGTTTTAAAAGCAATTTAAGATCATAATACAAGAAATAAACTACTTGATAACAGGTCGACCAATGATATGAGAACTCGTCTGCTATACTGACGGTTCCAATACCATTTAAGGTGTTGGAGCTCGCATATATGAAAAAAGGACAGCCCTAAAACACTGCGCGAAGAAAATGGAGAGCAAAAATTTAACCAATAAAAGGCAACTAAGGCCAACATTTCAATATCCAAACCGAAAGAAAGTTGCTGCAAGGCATTAAACGAGCTAAGTAATGAAAACCAAGTTACTTTAGCTTGAGTTCCAAAGCATGAGGACCACAGAGACTATGAAAGAGTCGATGAAATAATCAAAGCAGACTCTCGGGCTCTTCGGTGAGACCAAAACGCTTTTGTAGGGGAACCAGGTGAATTATTAAGGCATCCGCTACGGAAAGGGTAGCAAGAGCTTTCCAGGCATGGTGAAATATCCAACCAGAGCAGAGATAAGCCAAGCACACAGCTGACTTACTAAGCCATAATAGAAAGATTGTTAGAATGATGGTAGGTTTATTGACCGACTATTGTCGACTTAAAAGAAATTTAAGTCTGGCATGTCAGTCTGACCAAACTATTTGCACAGGAGCCGATTCGAGTTCTTCAGCAAAGCACACAACTGACTTACGTACTAAGCCACAATAGAAAGGGTGTTAGAATGATGGTAGGTTTATTGACCGGCCATTGTCGAATTAAAAGAAATTTAATTCTGGCAGGTCTGGCTGATGAAACTCTTTGCACAGGAGCCGATTGATTCTTTCTAATAACACCAGATAGTTCTCTGATTAAATAAAGTTTATGAAACGAAATATTTTTTGGAAGTATAGAGAAAGGCTGCGTTTAATATTTCGATCAAAATAAATCTCAAGTATTCTAATTGGAAGATTTAATTACAGAACTAAAGAGATCCCAGTTAGATTAATAACAATGCGAAAATATAAGGCAATTTGAAAATATAAAGGAAATGGTTTGTGCGAAAAGTATCTTCATGGATGGATGCCTCGAGAAATTGATGAGCTAAAAAATCGTAAGTCCATTGTTGAATGGGTGTCTAAAGAGAAACTGATGAAAGCTGGAGAGGGACGATTTAAAATAGTGGAATTAGGGTTGATTTAGTTTTCGATTGTTGGATACTTTGTGCTGTAGTAGAATGGGCCTCACGAAGAATTGTGGGCACTCCGGTCGCCTAAGAAAAATATGAGAGAAAAAGTTGGGAGATGGGATTATTTAACTAAACGAAGAAAACTCGAGGAGAAAGCGAAAGGTATTGAATGTAAATTTCCACTTTGTCAGTGGTACCATTTAAGTTGATCCCGTTCAGAAAATGTGTATTACATTTATTGAAAGGATGGTAAGCGTTATGCTTAAAATATTAATTTTTTGAATACAAATGGTAAAACGGTTGTATAACCCAAAGTAATAACCCAATACTTTAAATTTTTCGGACCATTCTTTACAACCCTATCACTCATTCATTGAACACATCTACCTCCAATACTATTCTAAACAACTTCTATTTAGAAGCAGTGTAAATCAAGCCATATCATGGACCAACGGGAATCTTGATTTATATAGATTCGGTACAATCTACACCACTTACATTGATACAGTTAAATTAAAGATTAAGAATTAGTTGAAGCATTAATGTTAGTAATAGATTAAATAAGCGAACTATTTTAATCGTTTGATAACTGTACAAAAAAATCGTCAAAATATTTTGAGGAGCAAGCACAACCTACACCAGTTACAACCGACTTGAGCCGTCTAGAAAATTACTGCACGTACGTCTGACTATAAAAAAACGTGTACTGCCTTCTTGTTGAGACAAGACTTCTAACCATGCTCTGTAAAAGTCTATAAATTTTAGAACTGTCATGTTCATGGCGATCTTTAATATTGATCGAGTATTGGTGTGACGTTTGATGTTGATTGAGTGTGTCTCCAATATCTCAATTTGGCTTTTCATATGATCTTCTTCTTTTTTTTTCTATAAATATTATAATAATTTTTAGGCAAATTTATATTAACGGCAAATTTATTAAAAACTGTATTGTTCGTTGAAATATTATAAACTGCTTAATTTCCTACGCTACAACAAAAGAACTAATCCAAAAAGCTTATTCTCCTGAGGCTTCCAAAGTCTAATGGCTGAGAATCTAGAAATCAGTTTGGGTAATTTATTGTTTAGCAGTTTTAATTCAGCAAGAACATAAATTACATTGCTCTTTTGTTATTTTTTATAGGTAATCCTCACAGATTCTAGGGATATAAATTTTACCACACAAACTAACGAAATATAAGTAAAATAAAATTCTAATTTAGATTAGACCTCATCTAGTGTTTATCGCTACGCTTAGCACCGAATCCCTATGAAATATTGTGCTTTCGTGTTATTTTAATCTTCTCGGCACAGAACGTTCAAAGCGTAAAACTAGAAACGAAATCGTTACCAGATGCATTGGGAGGACTCTTAAAGCGTAAAACATTTACGCTTGGAGACACAGTCATTTTGAACACAGTGTCGGAACATCTAATTTGATATAAAATTTATCGCTTGTATTAGGCTATTCCATCAGTATCAGACATCATTACGAAGGAAAGGTTATCGAATGAAGATCAAAGATTGCTGTACCAGAAATCCATAAAGTCTCATTTGTTCGAGGTAGTTATTATATTTATCGTTTAATTGTAGATATTATTAAATAATTCGTATTGCCAAGATATCATAGACTTAAAAACAAAACCTGGTAACTAACATTTTTAATGATATGTGTTTTATTTTTCAATCTCTCGAATGTTTGAAATAAGTGACATTTATCATTGAACGGTAAACTGCATAAAACTTTTCCTCTTTTCCTTTGTGTTCCGCGGTGGCATTCCAATAAAATGTTCACATCTTCTCAGACTGAGGATGACATTCTGGGTTATGGTGCAATTTATGTTTAAATTAATAAAAGCGTGTTTTAAGATTTGTTAGAGTGTCATTAAAAATAGGTTTAATAGAATGGATATTAAGTAATGAGGTTCATAGTATCTCTTGCAAATATAATATACGAGAAGTGTGGTCTTCAACGTCCAACCAACTGTTCCTTGGAGGCCGCTCCATTGTACACAGTATGGCCAGAGTTATGGATAGAAGTATGAAAAATATAAAATGTTAACTTTTGCTGCAAACTATTATGCAGTCAAAGGCTTTCACGAGATCAAAAAACAAAGCATAAGTATTCATTAACTTTATCAAAATGTTTGAAGTTTTAATATTACCAATTGGTAAGTACTTGCAACTTGTGGGTTGTTGGCATGAGAAATATATCTGTCACTGCCTCCTTTTGTAGCCTTAGCTATACCAGTATTCACATATGAAGTGAAGTAGCCTAAATTATTTATAATATTGCTTCTACTGCGCAATTATCGAGTTCTGGGGTACAATTTTTGCTTGCAGAGAGCGAAAATTGCAACTTGATTATGTAAAATGTATACATGAGGGAAATATTCAGCGCAAAATCGCTCTCCTCTTTACCTATGTGACAAAAATAGTCAGTAAAACATATGATGCATATGCATATTAACCCAATAGTCATATTAGAAAAACCACCTTATTATAGACTAATATTTGAAGAACCTTTCATTGGAACCCATTACATAATAGAAAATTTAACATTAATCTTAGCAGCAGATATGTACTAAATTGTGGTGAATAATTTATGTTTCTGAGACAAATTATTACCTAGTAAGTACTCCACTTGTAGCGTTGCAAATGTTACAAAATCCAGTAGTGCGATTTCTAACTTTTACTGGTCAATTTGTGTTACCTCGCTACCTTACTTCTCGCCACCTTATTTCCGGTGCTCCGAATCGCTCGAAATGTGGCAGTTGTGGTATATATGCTTTGTTGGCGGAATTGATGGGGCTTTTTCTTCTGCACGCTTGACGCATGTAGGAGGTAGGAAAGAGAAGACCCGTTTTTAATATCTAGAATTTTCGCTGATAGTTTTGACCATCAGGTCTCTTTACCGTCTGATTTTGTAGTGAAATTCATTGGTAAATATACTGCCAGCTGTAGTTTCGGAAATTATCGGCCGTAAAAAAGGTTTGTTACATGTTAGTGTGTCTACATTGAATAGTGAAAATTCGGAGCTTCCGTGGGACAGATTATCTTGCGTGACCCTCCCTGATAAGAACTACCTTCCGTGGTCCGAATGACCTTCCATGTCCTTCTGTGGGATAGAATTTTCTCCCTTTGGGCTGACCGTCCGTCAGTGGCCTTCCTATGCCGATCTAGTGAGTTCGCAGTTCCATTAGCCGTATCCAGGTCTGATGTCGAGTTGATATGACCACATGGTAGAAAATTAGCTTCGCAGGAAACGCTAGTACCAGTAGGATCTATTTTGTTTTTACATTTGTTTAAAATTTTCAATTTTTAATATCATTATTTATCGCTATTATCGTAATTTATGTGAATTTGATGTTAAATGACTGTAGGTCGTGTATATTTTCATATCGTACCTATTATCGTGGCTGACAGCTTTTCTGTCATGTAAAGGCAAAAGGATGTGTAGTATAACCCACCCGGGTCGATTCAACATAGTTGAATGAGATAAGTTGTGCTTTGTCTTTGTTTTTGCAAATGATTGTCAAAATAGATTAAAAAGAAAATCAATATCTACGTTGTGTTATTATTATATCTTACACAATTTTTAGTTATTCGGATTACACTTCGACTAAACACTATTAGGGAAATTTGAGGGAAAGGTGCGACATGTAAATTAAACCACAGATTCCTAATACGCCTAATTTATTAAATTACATCCAAAACTGAAGAGTTTAGTATTAGTTCGCCAGACGCCGCCAGCAGGTACTGAGGTCCCATACGGGAGGCTACTCAGCTAAACTTGCAAATTGAGCCAATATATCTAGTAAGACCTGCAGACCGATTAATATATATTTCCTGCGTCATCGCTTAGCGATTGATTATATTATGTAAACACTTTTGTGATTGAATAGTATTTCTCTTGTAGGCTCTAAGATTATAGGATACGGAAGAACGATTCAAATAGCTCATACCTTTACTGTTGCTTATTGCTAATAGTCATTTCAATATAATATATTTCAATTCCGAATATATGGTTTTATTCTGTGTAATTATTTATCATTTCGGGTGCTTATAAGCAATTGGCATCAAATCAAAAATCAAGGTTACAAATTAATGTTAATTTAAATTTCACATAGGTTTCATACAAAAGCAAATCATTCAAAATATAGCATTTGTTAAAAGAACGACTCAGGGTGCCTTGCTCGCAAGCTCACGATTTATAGCTAGGCTATTCGCTCAGTCATGGGAGGAAAATGTTAGTGGATTCATCAAGTCCCTTGCTTACATTACAATCACAGTCATACTGAAACTAAAATATCAGCACGAAAAGACATACCGAAAAAGCAGTGTTACTCACAGCATAAAACGATTTCATTAAATATATACACATATACCATCAAATATAAAGTATCCATGAGAATAAATCAAATATTTGTGCAAATTATGTTTATAACAATATCAAAATATATACACATGTTGTGCCATCAAATATGAATTATTATCAATGAGAATAAAATAGATAAACTTGTGCAAATTACGTTAATAGCAATATCCAAATATATACATATGTTATGCCATCAAATATGAATGATTATCAATGAGAATAAAATAAATATACTTGTGCAAATTATGTTAATAGCAATATCAAAGCATATGCATATATAATGCCATCAAATATGAATTATCCATGAAAATAGAAGAAATATTTATGCAAATTATGTTAATAACAATATCAAAATATATACTCATGTTATGCCATCAAATATGAATTATCAATGAGTATAAAATATATAATGGTACAAATTATGCTAATGACAATATTATAAGTTTCATTTTACAGACTTGTAATAACATATTGCAACACAGAAGCAAAACAAATCACCAAAATAAACCGTACACTCCGATGGCTTCTGACTCTCTATTCTCCGTTCTCGAGCAATACCTTTCGGATCTCCTCCAAAAAACCTCGCAAAAACTCGACTTCAATTTATGACTTGATTTATCTTTTACATGTATAAAGGGTGTCTGAAAATATATACATATATAGGGTGTCTCAAAAATGATTGTATCAGGTCTAATGAAATAGTATTTTAAAGAGGTGGGATATCTCAGATGTACTCGCAAAAAATGCCAAAATTAGTTTTTCTAATTGTTGAGTTCTCCTTTTTTCTCTGCATAAGTGTATATTTTTATCATCTTGATATCTTGAAAAATAAGGAAGAAAACAGGTTGTCAAATTAATGTACATGCACAAATTTTGAGGTCGTGCAGAGCCAAAAGAATGTACTCAAAAATTTTTCAAAGTTTTTACAAAGTCAAATTAATGTAAGGGATCTTACCTTAAAAAAATTATTTTTATTTTTAGTTTAACAGAAGCAAAGTAAGGTATGTGCTTATATCTTACTTTGCCATTGGAAACATCTAGAAAATAATATCACATTTCATAGACAAAGCAATGTACTCGTTTCATATACACTACTTTGCCGCTGTCTCGATTCAGTCTTGCAAAATCTCTTGAGAAGTAAGTATGCTTTTTTGTGATTTAATGTTAATTTGTATAAGGTATTTTTCCCGCCGCCGCCGTTAGTATTGTAGGGCCTTAGTAAAGTAATGTCTTATTAAAGTACTTTTACACAAATGAAATAATTTGTTCTTGTATTTGATTCTAACGTTGCAATTTTAATGTATAAGTATACCCTACTTTGTCAGTTTTATCCAAATTTTAAATTTGAAAATACACTGGCAAAAGAAGGTATAAGCCCATACATTGTTTTGTAATTTTTTCGAAAATTTACTTTTAAACAATTACAAAGGTACAATAATTTAGGCGGCAAAACACTAATGAGTCGACGGCATAATGATTTGGTTTTAATTTAAATAAAAAGATCGTGACCAAAAACGTGTATATACAAGTTTTTAGAAAGAAATTTAAAAAAATGCACTTAACAAAAATTTCCTAAAAGTTTAATTATCTCGAAACTTGATTTTTGCGAGTACCTTCTTTTGCCTTTGCATGGCGTTTAATGACTTTACTGTTAAACGACTGTAGGTCGTTTGCTTTCATACTGTAATTATCAGGTATGATAATTACACTCGATGGTGAATTTATTTTGCTAATGTAATGATAATTAGTTGATTTACTTTTACAGAAAATTAGATTCATTGTATATACTTTTACTGTAGGTAAGCTCTTATAGCGCCATCATACACATTATCTTAGAATTAGTATAATACTTACAGAACAATAATCTTTTACTGTAAGCAGCTGTACACCTCACAGCAATGAACAGTTTTATTTACCTGCAGTTAACTTTATTTTTTCGCCTGCGTAGCGCTATCGAACTGAGCTCAATTCGCTTTTAATCGTAGATACTTACCGGCTAGTTCTATATATATTTACATCACTAATTACACACTTTTTATTGATAAAATATAATGATATTATCACTGCCATGGGATTCGTCCAGATTAGTTTTGTTTGGTAATCATTTTGTTTTTAGTTTAGATGCTTACC
>MU184897.1:0-25626 GCA_016904865.1 Pissodes strobi
CAGTACTTATAGGCTTGCTGTTTCCTTCCTACAGCTCTTTCGCATCTAGGTCTGACAGACTTTGTCTTACACTTAATCCATTGGTTCAATGATTAACTAATTCGACGATGTCCAAAGCTAACCCAACCTTCAACCAGCTCTCGTGTGCTTTAGTTATAAAGTCATCCTTTGTTGAGTTCCAAACATAAAACTCTACCCCAGCGCCCTAGTACTTCGAAGACACCAACCTTGGATACTCTTTTATAAGTTGGAATCAGTTTAAACCTTTTTTTAATTTAAATCTAGCCAGATTGAAGTTTAAGATCTATATTCAGTAAAACCTAACTAAGGCACAAATTATATACATCAGTGTATTTGAATGTTCTCTTACGTACATGCTCTGTCTACTTAAACTTAGAATCAGATGCCCGAATTTCTATGTTAAATATGCCTCACGTAAAGAAACATGCGCGTTATAGCTCTGGGGCAGGGTGTTATTTTCATAAGTTTTTGCTAATAGCTTTATTACTATTTTTTTTTATTTCAATGAATTATTTATTACCCATTCCATTACCTCCTACAACTAGGCCAAGTAGCTAATATTAAAATTACTAAATGAAAAACCTTTGTATTCCATGCAAAAATTTTAATCCAAAAAGGACGTCTAATCAGCGTAACAGAGCGCTTTCGGCCTTAGCCATCATCAGTGTTACCTGCAAAGTGAGTAAAAGAACCACCCATTAGTGGAAACCAGCATAGGATGTAACATTTTTTTTGGGTTGAACAAAGTAAAGTTGCAATAATTGTCAGTGACCTATGGCGAAATAAAAAATGAAATTGAATTTTAAGTTGAGTTCTGAATTTATTAAGATAAAAATGGTAATTAGAAGTGTAAATTGGAGAAAGATGAGTTTAATTTTTTTAGAAGTAATTTTAAGCAGAAGGAAAAGAAAATGGTGGAAGTTTTTTCACTCACTTGTCAGTTGGAACAAAAGATATCCACAAGAGGCACAAACAACATCAAAACGACAACGGTCACATCAAAATTTAAAAAACACTCTACATTATAAGAAAGGTTCACATAATTTAAACATTTAACAAATTAAAGCCAGACGTGGAAGCCACGCTTTGATGGTATGACAAACATGTCTCTGTCGACAAGCTTGACAAGTAAACCGAAGACCGCAGACGCAAAAGGAAATACGTCAAAACTTGGCGGTAGTTTTAAAATTTAAACAATGGTAATGTGAGAGAGAGGAACGGTGTTGAGCAACTAATTTTACAAAATTTTTAACTTAGATTGTATAAGAAATACCACTGTGCCAGACTAGACCCGGCAAATTGATTTGTCTGAGACAAACTAGATTCATTAATTATCAGAAAGGTTTAGATTTAAATTAGTTAACCGGATAGGTGTAAGTTTGAATGGAGGAATATTTGGTAAAGTAGGTGGCTAGTAAAATGTTAAAGAGATGATATTAATTCAAATTAATCCCACTCGAAGAAAAAAGGAAACTTGGCTAATTCGGGGGAGAAATTAGCCTGGCCTAGTTCGACTCGGAGAAATGAGATATGTAAAAATTATAAGAGCTTAATTATTTGAGATGAGATTAGCTTGGGCCAACTCTACTCCATGAAAGAGGAAGAAATGGAAAAGCTTAACTAATTGAGAGAAGAAATTAGCCTGGGCTAATTCTACTCAAGGAAATGAAAGAGAAAAGGAAGGAAGGACTTAACTAATTTAGAGAAGAAATTAGCCTGGGCTAAATCTACTCAAGATTGAAAGAGGAGGAATCAGAAAAGCTTAACTAATTAAGAGAAGAGCTAGCTTGGGCTAGCTCCACTCAGGAAAATGGAAAGAAAAGAAGGAAAAGAAAAGCTTAACTACTAAGGAGAAGAGACTGGCCTGAGCTAACTCAACTAGGTAAAAATCAATTAAAATTTCTTATTTTATAAGTATTAAAAGTTATTTTTATGTATTTTATGAGAGAACAAAGTGCTTAATTAAGTGAAAAAATTTGACGGTGTGTAGACCGAGGTACTTCAATCAAGAAGTCGCCTGTGTAAAGGTATATAAGATCTGTTCAGATTAACTTCAGTATTAAGGCAATGGTTGTTAGTATTCAGCTCGCTGTTGATCTCGATGTCTTCCAGAAAATCCAGTCTATTGTAGTTTTTAGATGAGATGTTATGGAGGATTTTAACGTTGGCGTTAGGACTGAAACTATGGTTATGGTCACGCAGGTGTTCACCAAAAGCAGAGTTCCTGTTCCTATTTAATACAAAGGTTTTTCATTTAGTACATTTCGTACATGCACACAGCCTTCACTCTTCATTCAATATTAAAATTAGCAGTGACGTCATCCTAACAGGTCAATACTTTTTTGCCATAAGAAAAGCATTCAGAGAAGCCAAGAGGAGCCCAGTAAAAGTATTAATTATTTTATCCCGCCTACTTCTGTATTTAACGTTGATTGCCACGCTGGGCGACTGGAATGTCAATTTCCATCTCGCCGTCTTCGATGTATCTGTATCCAGTGCCGCCAGATTGGGATACTTCTCAGTGTAGTTCGCCACAAATTATTTTTCAAAGAAACGAAAAATAGTTGTTTCGGATTACAATTAACTAGTATATTATGATATAAGTGTATAAGAGGGCCTTTAAAGCACGCGCGACATATTTCAAAACACGACGCGCAGCGGAGTGTTTTGTAAGTCGCAAGGGCTTTAAAGGCATCTTATACACGTATATCATACGCTATTTTTTATTACAAATGCATCATATTCTTAAAAATGTTTTACTTTTTTGAGTTACGTAGGTACTATCTAGAATAAAGCAATGTTGTTTTTAAATGTGTTCCTTTATTTTGACATATAGTAATTTAAACGGCAGGTAAATATCTTGGTAAAAAAGGTAGATCAAATGTTTCCATAGCAACCTTTAAAAAAGTAGGCGCATCATAAACATCATTTCAAGCAGGCTGCAACGTGCGATAATCGTTGGTTATGTTAAATTGTAAATTAATGAACTTGTGGACGGTATCTCTTTATTTTTAACTATTATAGAAATAATAACAACAATGCCGTGTAGCGTTTTCAAATTTTGGCATGAACAAATGCTACTGTTTTGCTTGATTTATATTTATTTTTATTTACAAACACAATTTAGTTTGGATTATTCCAAAATAGAATATAGGTATAGTGTACATTACCTTGTTTTGTCTTGAAAGGTATTGAATTTACTTTCTATATTTACATTTATGATATACTACACATGCATGAGATGACCGTAACAACAAGGCTGATTTTTGTCCCTTGCAGAGTCGAAGGTACTCGACTAGGCCTCGGAAACTTCTTTTATAGGTTCTGATTGTGCATTCCAATTCGCTAGGTTTTTGTCTTTAGATTAAAATACTTGAGCTCTCTTTTATTTACTCGGGAAAATGCTCACAAGCTTTTCTTTGATCTAAAAGTTAATAAAAACGTAAAAATTTGTTCGATATAAATGTAATCTTGAGTATGTTATTATTTTAAATCCATTGTTAGCAGTACATACCTCAAACGATTTGGAGATCATATAAGTCGTCTAGTGTAGTTTATAATTCGTTTATTTGATTGTGTTTAGGTTTATTGTTTCCTTTTGTTTTATTTGTCTTTCGATGAGATTTTGTGTTTTCATTTCTTGTGTCAAAATGTCATTCACCTATCGATCTATCAGTGACAGGCACACCATATGTTTTTTGACAGTTAAAATAAGACATGTTCAAGAATCGACGTTCCTAAAGAACCATTACTTTTAAGGTGTATTTACTTGATGCTTGGAGAATGTAGTCTAGAGCAGTGACGTGGATGCGCTCGGACTCGCTATTTCAACTAAATTAGGTTGGCAGCAATGTTTAGAGGTCAAAATGCGATATTGGTTCCAGGTTCTTTTTTTTGGCGTGTCGTCTAGGTGACGGGTCGAGATCGCGTTGTGGCTTCTTCGAGGCCGAGGTGTAAATCCTCATGGACTGGTGTAAATAATTGGGGTCATTATTTTATGATATTTTTGCTACGTTTAAGTTTTTTTGACTCGAACCCGGGCCATGGAGGTTACCTATAAAAGTTATTGTTGAGTTATTGGAATCCGACCTCCACGTGGTAAGTCACAAAATTTTTCATGCAGTCTTTCAGTGGAATTAATTGTATTTTCCAATCATTCTAAAAGAATTTATGTGTTGCTGTTGCTCTCATGTTGCTGATCATTGGAATGGTCGATTATTGTTTTTGGAGAAATCTCTAGAATGGACACTATTTGTTTTGTTCGACTGGCTATTACCAGGCTATAAGCCCTATAGATAGTTCTATAGGTAAGACGAAAAACTAGTTAGGTTATGAGTAATCATTTCAGTGTAAGATATTTACTTTTTGCTTAGACAAACAATTGTTTTTAGGGTTCTCTCCACGGGTACCGCTCTGACACACGTGTATCGCTTTGCCTAACTGCGATATCCTATTCAGCGTATTTTTTGGGTTACTTGCGTGTCTTAGATTTATTAAACCACCATTTGCATGTTATGCCGTTGTTGGCTGGATGTGGCGTACCAAGTTTGGAGAAGTCAGTTTCTGATTTGAAGTGGTTTGGAGTTGCATGGACCGTACATATACTTATACTGGTATTTAGTTGAAGAATATTTTAAGATTGAGAAAACCTACTTCATAAGTGTAAGTCATACCATTTACCATTTTATTTGTAAGGCTGTCTCGGCAAATTTAAATTATCTATAGATTGAGTGATTATACACATATTTTATTTTATATTATTGCGGCAGAATAAAATTCATGAATTTTAAACCCTGCGCTATTAGCCACCATTCTAGTAACCTATTATTGGGTATGCGGAATATTTGCCTAACAGTTTATATCTGACACCATTGTTGATAATAGTCAATATTATGTAAACCTTTTTTCTATTGCTTTATTGTTTATACATGTGATTGTAATTGTACTATATCATTGTTGTTTTATATCAAGGTATCTTCTCATTTGTAGGGAAAGAATAAAGTATTTATTTTGGGGAAATATTATGCCTTATTGAAAAGCTGCTCCAAGAATTACCTTTCAGCATTTAACAACTTTATAGATTTTTCTTAGTTGAGTCAAAGTTAACTAAGTGGTGCCCAAATATCTTTACTAAAGTGTACCGAGGATGCACGAACCTAGCTCTCCACTACATTATTGGCTGCCGTTCGCATCTATAGGTAGGTTTTCTAAAAGGACTTAGGAAAAGTTGCCATAGCCGTCTCATCTAAAATAATAACAATAATGCCGTCGCATCGCAACAACATTCTTTTTTTTTCTTGGGACTAAACATATGACGCATGCGTAATAAAAAATATATTGAATACTTAATGTAAAAGTTTGCTTTGGTATATTACAGTATAGTTATATTAAATATAAATAAATATTTAAAATCTGAAAAGTAAAATATATAAAAAACGGAAAGTGGATCATAATGGAATCAAAACCTTTAGGAAAATAAACGTTGCTAACCAATAACCTAATTATTTTCTATAAATATTTAGTTCAACAAATGCTGTAAAAATTAAAGTCCAACTAAATATACGTTAAATAGTGTGCATCCCAAATTATGAATAAAACTAACTCTACTGACACAGACTAGCCAAATCCTGATGGTCAGGACGACGCAATTCTGCAAATTCGTAACAATATAAGGCCATGCGTACAATTTTTTTTTACCATAGCGCAACCACCAACGCAAACGATATAATATTTGGGCTGTCGTTAGCAGTTCGAGGATGACGAGACGATTCTTAAAAATCTGGCAACACTGCCTGTCAGTTGCCAGCGTTCTTTCGACGTTCGAGCTGAATCTTAATTGTTCCTCGATTTTCGATTGATTTTCGGTTAATTCCTTTATAATATTACTACTTTAGTGTGTTTAAATTTATGTGAACAATGCCGTCCAGATGCTGTGCACCAGGCTGCCGTGGAAACTACCCGAAAGGACCTAAAGTTCATGTTTTTAGCTTTCCAAAATATTTGGACTTAAAGACCTGGTGATTTAGTTGAATAAGAGTGGGATTTATTTTGTGCTCGCCGTCGGCCGGTTCATTGTGTAAAGCAAGTTTATAAATTTTGTTCCTGTTAGCTAATTTTGGAGTAAGTGATATTTAGTGTAGCCTCATAAAGGCTGTAATGCAATGTTTGCTATATGCCCTCATTCCTATAAATATTTGCGTAATCATGCTCCTAATATTTTACCTCATCCTAACCCTGTAAAATCTATTTGTAAGAGATTTTTAACAGATCCCCATATTGATGAAAGGCATTTTTTTTAGCCTATGCTCGTAACATTATTCAATATTTGAGTGATAAAGATAAAAAGGTTATATTACCCGTCATTAGATAACTCATTAAATTCTGACTATGTTATCAATTCATTGCCCAAAATTACAATTACACAGTCTGATACAGAAACTATAACATCTGAAATGCCAGTAATCACTTATTTAAGTGGATATTGCTGTTTGTTTAAAAAAAATTAAGTTGTGAATTTTGCAAATAAAATTTAACTTTAAATGAACCTTGTGTTGTAGAAGATTATTACAATTGAATTAATTCCTTAAGTCGTGGGGCTCATTTATATCATCGTAAACAAGTAGTGGACGTAGGTTTAACAGCCTATATTATATTTAAAAAACTGATTAATGAGATAGAAGACACATTTTTAGATATTTAGAATAAAAAGTCTTTTCTTTGTGAGCTGTTGTTGAACTATCTAAATCAAAACAGCCTTTTGACTCCTTTTGAAAATTGTAAAAATCACCTAAAAATTGATGTTTCCAAATTTTTTCTTAGCAACAGGTCAAATACACTTCTTAATAATTATTGTTCTAAACATAATCATAATCTTTTGGGTAAAAGGAAAAAAAGGAAACTGGAGACTTTTAATTAATAAATATTAGACCCCAATAATATACCGAGTAAAATACCCAATCTTACACAAAACAGTAAAATCTGAAACCTGTATAAAGCTTTCATGTTTTATCATAAATATTTGAAAACCGAGGAGAAAACACACACCAAATTTGACATTACTATTACCTATTATGATACCTAGAGTGACCTTTTACCAACTATCTATTAAATAGATTGGTGGTATCTAGTTTCAGTTTATCAAAATAGATTCTATTTTAATAAACTGGATATTCAAGGTTTTTGCTTTGAAATTTCGTTTTTCTTTAACAAAAATCGGATGAGGCGCCTCTAAGGGCTGAGTCCATGACTCGCCGCCTTGTTTTAACCGGAAGCCCTTAAATATTATTTATGTATGCAGAAAAAGGTAAGTAAACTCCAATTTAATTTTTGATTTAAAAAAAATTAGTAATACACATTATCAGTCATAATAGTCGTGCTTAAAGTAATATCAGCTTTTAGGAGGTATTGTAGTAGGCCAATTACGTTTCAAACTACATACAAAAAACAAGTTTTTGTTATATTTTTTTGAGATTTGTGCATCTAAAATCTCTACTTAACTGTGAAATTTTAAAAGAAATTGCACATTTCAATATACTCCTGTAAATAAGTTAAGACCACTTTGGATAACATCACGCGTAAGCCGTCAGGCCTAGTTGTAGGAGGTAATGCCGATTCTCACTGGTCGAATTTTATAATACCAAGGAGCTACATTAGCCCAGTCATCCAGCGGAGAACCGAGTAGCATTACTCCAACGCACGAACTGGATGTTACACTCTTCGCAATAATCGACACAAAAAAGTAGACCCTTGACAAAATATTATCGGAATGTTTCTAATTCACAATTTTATAATAGTTAGTTTTATAATTACTTGGACACCTCAGCAACAAAAATGATTGAAGATATTGATAGGTTTAAATAGCGTCCCAATTTATCGTCTAAAACTGCTACGAAAATATTTTTCATTTCCGAAGTTTGCCCAGAAAAAAGTTAAACACATTTCAAATCCCTTTACAGTAGAGCCGAAAATGGGGATACTCGAATTTATTGCCTAAAGTTGTCGATTTTATTTCTGATATTAAGACGTGTATATATACTGAACATAGAAGGGTATCATCCCTAAGGGGTTTCTCTAAAATGTACGATACACCCTTACTGTTAACTTGAATATTTTTTCAGAAACCAATATACCTGAGAATTTATTCTTACACTATTATGGTGCTATGTTTATTGTAACATGATGTGGGCTGTTATAGATTCTCTTGACATACTTATTCATATATACTTTTAAGTGATTATTTTCATCACGATAAATTTTTAAAATATAGGGTACTTATATTAAATATTACATAATAAGTTCGCATTTATCTTGTTTTCTTGCATAACTTGCTCACAAGTATTTATTTATTTATTTTACAGGCAATATCCAGTCAAAGGTTAACAAAAAATACAATATAGCACAAACGTCCATACTAAAAAGCAATTTAAAAGATGATATTATTTATTTATTTATTTATTTACATTAAAGTACGCATCAATTGAAACGATACACCTTAAAAAACACCAATTTTGAAACGCTGCAACTCAGCCAAATATAGTTTAATTTGGACTTTTTGCGCCATTCCTAAAAGGGCGATTCTTCAGCTATAAACTGCTTGTAGAATGAAGTGAAAATATTACACTCTGTCAATTATACAGGGTGTTGAAATAGTGAGTGCAAAAACCCAAATTTTTTACCAAGAATTTCTGCCCGGAGAGGAAGATAATTTTGGATATTAGTATACTTTCTTAAGTATTGGGCCTGTATCTCGGGACGTCTTTGCAAATTTGATGTTACCTTATGTACCGGCGGAGACATCGTCAATTTTTCAAATGTGTGAATTTTATGGCGTTTTCGTGTTTTCTAGCCTGGCAATGCACATACGACTCTAAATGTCTTATTAGGTTTAACAGTTATTAGTGTGCAGTGCTAATCTGTCACCAAAACATTATTAAAATGTTGCTCAGCGTTATTTATACAGGGCGTCAAAAAATAAATGTTATTTTAAATCGGTTTTCGTCAAGCTTGTTATAGGAGTTGTCGGAAAATTTTGTAAATGGAAATTCTTGTTTAAATTACAAGAGTGGCCCGTAAAACCGTTTTTGCAATTTTGAGGTTATGGTATTTCTATTTGAAAAAAAACTCGATAAACCGATACACTTAAAAATTGGCAAACCTTGAATCGTCAAAACTTCGTCAAATTAAAGCACAAAAAAAAACGTGAAATGATATTTTGTCAATTATATAGGGTAGTGAAAAAATAATGAGTGCAAAAATAATTTCTAATTTTCCGCGTGCAAAACATTTTTAGGCACTTAGGTTATATTAATAAATTTGCTGATGCTTTCCAATCACATTAATTTCTTGTTTAAAAAATGATCCATTGTTTTTTTTTTCTAAAGCCAAAAGTTTTAAGACAACATTTTGTTTTATTTTTTTAATGATTAATCCATTGCTTCAAAATTTGGTAAATGTTCATAAAGTCTCCATATTTAACGTTAAAAACTAAGTTCAAATTTATCTTATTTGATTGTATTGTTCTTAAACCCACTAGATTTCCTAAATGTAGCTTTTTTTAGAGAATAAAAAACGATGTTACAAAATTTATGATTTTTGCACTAATTACTTTTTCACCACCACATAATTGACAAAATGATTAAGACCAGTCTTAATCATCTCTTGATGATGCTAACATGGTTAGCAAAACGCGCGTCGAGTGCAAAAATTCTGTTTCGGTATTGCGGATAAAGCTCAGTTTTAGTGCATGTTGCCGAAGGTTCCAAACCCCAACATAGGAGGATAACTATTACTTTAATGTCCACCTATAAGCTACTATGTACACTCGATTCACCAATTGACGAGCAACATTCAATAGTTCAGCAGTGTATCTTCTAGCACATGGGAATATCACTTTAAAACACTTACTAAGTCTCTGTTGTAGCTTCTGTATATAGTGTACTTCTAGTATTTCAATTTCTTGCAAATAAGAATGACTTGAATGTAGTGGTTTGAGATAATAGCCTGACATGGATGCCTTTGTGAATGCTGTTTTTATACACGCAAAAATGATTATAAAACATGCTATGCAGGTAGCATAGGTGAGATCTTGAATATTGTAATAAAACAGAGAATATTGGCAGACAAGTGCCGGGTAATCCTTATATTAGAATAAGGCCAAAGTATAACAAGATTATACTCTGATAAAGCATAGAGATATAATGAACCCCCATGTAGAAGATCAATGGGGATGGTAGTACAGCTATGGTACAGCGTCATACTTGTGAGATAGTAATTGTAAACATGTGAGTTTATTTACTTCGGGCTCGAGACAAGACTCGATTACTTGTGGTTCGAGACAAGACTCGATTGTGAGAACTCCCATGGGCGACTGCCATGGGGACGCTAGTACAGCGATGATACAGCATCATACTGATTGAGAGATTAATGGCAGGCAGGGTGCCGAAAAATACCTTAACTTGTAGGCTTGAGACGACGGCGATGAACTATCATTATAGCAGGTTACCACACTGTCACTTGAGTACACATCTTGAAAGATTAGGGGGTCTCAAAACGTAAAAACTGCCTGACATGGCGCCAAGCGCCATGCCGGCGGGAAAGCGCCCTTAGCGCGCTTGCTTGTGTGTGGGTCAAGAGACAAGAGACTACTGAATTGTAGAACGTGAGAACTGAACCAACTCGAAGGAGGTGTCAACGCCCCTTGTCACCGCCCCTTCTGGCTGGATAATCTACATCGCTCCGGAAATAGAGAGGGCAATAATGTAAATACTGAGAAGTTATACAAAACTTAACGTCAGCGATTGTCTAAATTAATCTTATGAATTTTAACAGAAATCTGGTCGATATACGTTAACTAGTTTTTTTTTATATACGATTTTTAGAGATCGGAAATTAAGGAGCTAACTTGATTGCCTCCGTTAAAAGCTTATGAAAGCTCAGTGATTGGACGAAAGTCCGAATGTGTTCCTGCATGGTATAGTGATACGGCCTTGGGGTTTGAAATACATTGAGGTGATTGGTCTAGCACGAATTATGCGGTTGGATGCAGGACTGCTTCTTTTGTGTCGAGCTGCCGAATGCAGATGAGTGAAAGTTATAACTAGAGATGGCGCTAGGAGTATCGCCGGGGTACAGCGGGTTTTCTGTAGAAAGCGCTGTAATTGGTCAGATGCCTTTCAAGGCCGCTTTACTTTCAGCTATCTAGACTGGCTGATGCAGTGGATAAACTTTGTAACAAGAGATGACGCAAGTAGTATCGCCAAGGTTTTTAAGATTTTTTTGGAATACGAACGCAGTGGCGTAGAATGTTAAATTGTTCAAAATTAAATCGTTAGATTTGAAAGCGTGTTCAAATGTTTTTGAACATGTACAATCCAGATTATTGGAAACAACAAATTTGGATCAAATGGAAAGAAAATTGCAAATTTTTTGAACCTGCCAATTCCAGAGCCTTACACCGGCCATACATTACGAAGATCGTCCACTACTTGTAGACGGTGGTGGTGACATAAAGCTGCGGATTCCTAAGAGAGTCAACAGAGCGGGGCTGAACCGAAAGCGGAGCGAAAACCGAATCCGCGGCGCTCTATTCAAAACTAGACAGTCTGTCGCGAAATTTGGCTATGGACGGGGCAAAAGAGGATGTTGTGTGCACTGTTGCTATTAGAAGAACAGGAAGAGGAAGAAAAAGGTATAAGTTTATTAAACTTAAAAAAGGCAAAAAACAAGCGGTGTTTTTTAAATCGAAGAAAAAGGTACGGGTGTTTTACTATAAATGGACCCCCTTTAACTTTCTCAATTGACATTTTAGAAAGAAACGTTCAATGCAAAAAATAAAGGGGATGAAGTGAAGTTTTTTATGGCATAGCACTGTTGTATACAGGGTGTCCCATAAATGCGGGATTAAACAAAGCTATATTTTTTTAAGTGGAACACCCCATATATTATTGCATATTTGGATTTTGCGGAGAATTCTAGACATATTTCATAAATAATGTCCTATACCTATCTCTAACGGTTTTTGAAATATTGACAGTTGAAAATCGACCATTTACCAAGTTTGACAGCCTGTAAAATCTAAACGGCTAAAGATAGAGCAAAAAAATGGTTTGCACTTTCCTATCTGGGTTTTTCATAAGCTATCGTTTGACACTAATTTTTCATTTAACCAGAGGTTAAGAAATTCCGGTTAAATTTAACCTCTGGTTACATCTAAAATTAGTGTCAAACGATAGCTTATGAAAAACCAAGATAGGAAAGTGTAAACCATTTTGCTCTATCTTTAGCCGTTTAGATTTTACAGGCTGTCAAACTTGGTAAATGGTCGATTTTCAACTGTCAATATTTCAAGAACAGTAACAGATAGGTATAAGACATTCTTTATGAAATATGTCTAGAATTCTCCGCAAAATCCAAATATGCAATAGTATATAGGGTGTTCCATTTAAAAAATATAACTTTGTTTAATCCCGCATTTATGGGACACCCTGTATACAACAGTGCTGTGCCATAAAAAACTTCACTTCATCCCCTTTATTTTTGTATTGATCGTCTTTTTCTAAAATGTCAGTTGAGAAAGTTAAAGGGGGGTCCATTTATAGTGAAACACCCGGTACATTTACGGCTGCCCAAAATAAAAACCATGTAACTCTACTTTTATTAGAACCGAGAAGTTTTTGCATTTTATACGAAGCCGCTGAAAACAAATAACTTTATGGGGAAAAAATGTTACTGCATTTTGGATACAAGAGAAGGGAATTATGTCTATATATTTTTGCTCGCTTATCTACAAAATTGGAAGATAGGCCTAGAAAAAACTGTTTTTATTTTTAATTTAGATCGTTAGTTGATGCCGAAATTAAAAGTAAAAACAAAGTATTTGCCTTTACTCTGTTTTTTGTACTGTACCACTTGCTGAAGTACTTCAAAATATTTGTTTAAAAACCAAGTAAGTGCCATTACAGTTTTTTTGCATTTGGAATTATTTCGCTTGTAAATTTCATGTATAAATAAATAAATTTGATGTATAAACACATGACAGTAACTACCGCCAAATTACATTTTTTAATTTATATAAATGAAAAAATGCAATAAGAAATAAAATTTATTTTAAAAGTACATTAAAGTTACAATAACAAAAAAAAGGATGACACAGGGTTTAATCAGTAAGTGTTTTTAAAATAATACAAATTAATCATAAAAGTATCTTCTAATTCATATAACGTACTAAAGTTTGTAGTTAAAAAAAAAACAAAAACTGCAATATTCCTTAACAAAAAATTAGAAGGTATTACTTGCATGCTTATTGTACTTACTGTATTGTAAGTTTTAGATTGAATTTAAACTCAGCAATGCTTAACTCAGATGAAAATCTTAAAAATATAGTATTGAAATAACTACCACAAAACTATTCTTTTTCTTTGTGATATTCCTCGTTGCTTGTTGAATCAGATGAAGTTTCCGATTCTGGCAGATTAAACCAAAAATGTCTCCTATTTTCGGGCATAAGAGGAGCCAAAATACGCAAAATTGTTTCTTTTTTTGATTTGTTAATTCCTCTGACAGGTAATGTTTTAATCTTTGGCGTTTCACTTTCCAATTCTGTAATATATTTCTTTTGAAACAAATCAATGGTTGTTGGTGCATCATTAAAGTCATATTTAAAGTCCATGGTAAATTTCCCTTTTTCAAAAGATGCTTCTACGACATTGCCCAAAACAAATTCTTTAATGGGATCATTACTTTTTTTTGTAGTTCTTTTTTTATTTTGGAACACATGAAACTTTTCCAGAAGTAATACTTTCAAGCCTTTTCTAGCAGATTCAGCTGTTTCAATCAAGTCTTTAAAATCATAGACGTTACGCTTTTTAAGAATTTTTTTCTCAATGTTGCCATGTATCCCGTCTGCGGTCATATGGGTATGACCCTTAGTTAAATATTTTACCGTAACTTTTCTAGGTCCTTCAGGCGAATTAACAACAGAAACTAGGAAAGAATATATCACATAATTTTTGTTTTGGCTCGAACAATTATCGGCCCAAAACACAAATTCTTCTGCATCTCTTTCGGTTTCTATTACCTGTAACACTGCATCAGCAATCGACTCCGCTTTACGACTTCCCAATGCTTCGTGCCAAAAAACACAATAACTACTATTTTTCAAATCTGGCTTGAGTGTGGCAAAGGTTTCATTGAATACGATCAATCGACTGGTAAAAAAACTGGATTTACTCTCTGGCATGACTGGCAAAATAATAACTTTTTGCAAATCCATGGAGTAAAATCTAATATTTGCATTAGTTGATGATCTTTCCGCGTCTTTCTTGTACTCGTTTTCTGCATTTTTTGCCTTTTCTTTATGCTTTTGCAGTTTAGCCATTGCTTCATCTTTTGAATCCTCACTGACAGCTTCACTTATTTTGTTTTCTAGAGATTGACAGTCTTCACATTTGTCTGAGTTAGGCATATAGAAACTTATGTTCATATCCTTGATTACTTTTCTATAGGTTTCTGAGGAGCATTTTATGTTCGGATTTTTTTCTTTAAAATCATTAAACATAAACTGGCAACTCAATTCGCGTGATAAATATTTAACATTTGGCGCGTTTTTGCGCCGGTAGTGGCTGACACATGGATGGAAGGAGTTTATGTGTTCTATAATGGGAGTCTTGTCAATTTCAAGATAGGGCTTGGGATGAATTCCCCTTCTTTCTTTTACCATCTTACCACAAGGCGCTTCCTTCATCGATGCCACCAAATGAGTTAAAACCGAGTCATTTTTATAACCCAGTGTGTTCAGAAACGTCAATCTGCAAACCTTTTCTTCTGTACCATCTGGTAATGGCAATGAATAGACTCTGGAATCTTTTCTAGCGTTCTTAGCATTAACTAGTCTTCTTTTAACAGGAACCAGAGTTATATGTTTGCTCATCCATTTCCTTCGAGATGAGTAGTCCAAGGACCAAAAAGTTTCCCATATAACTGATCGCACTTTTTCTGTCAGCATACTGCATCTTTTTCTACATTTTCCGTTGCATTTGCTTATCATAAGGTGTTGGTTTTTAGCTTTTTCTAGCATCTTTTCTTTACCTCTTTTAAAAGTACCTTTTTGTTTTCGTAATTTTGTACCAGTAGTTTTATCTTCTTGCGAATTTTCTTCTATATTTGCTTCATCTACATTTTCCATTCCGTCTACATTTCCTTGTTGTTCTATTTCGTCCTGTTCTGTATTTCCTTTTGCATTTATATTTTCTATGCTTGTCATAATAGTACCTCTTGACTCGCAGTTTTTGCTTTCCTCCTTTTTCTGTTGTTTCTAAAATAATAAGTTACGTTATTTTAAATTTTTACAGGCTGGGTAGCAAGAATTGTTACAACCCATCTGACTTCATGTGTAAAAAAATGTTTTTTAGCCTAACTAACCTTCAATTTACAGAGCCGCGTTGCTTCTTCTACATTTTCCTTCCCATCTACATTTTCTTGTTGTTCTGTTTTGTCCTGTTCTGCATTCCCTTTTGCATCTATATTTTCTATGCTTGTCATAGTAGTATCACCTCCTGACTCACAGTTTTTGTTCTCCTCCATTTTCTGTTGTTTCTGAAATAATGTTACGTTATTTTGAATTTTTACAGGCTGGATAGCAAGAATGGTTAAAACCCATCTAACATATTATAATGGGTAAAAAAAGTTTTTATCCTAATCAACACTAACCTTCAATTTACAGAGCTTTTTTGCTTTTTCTATATTTTCCTTCCCATCTACATTTTCTTGTTCTGTTTTGTCCTGTTCTGCATTTCCTGACTCGCAGTTTTTGTTATCCTCCTTTTTCTGATGTTTCTAAAATAATAAGTTACGGTTTTTTTTTCTGAATTTTTACAGTCTGGGTAGCAAGAATGGTTGCAACCCATCTAAATAATGTGTAATTTTTTTTATCCTAACCAAAACTAACCTTCAATTTACACACCCGTTTCTGGGGCATATTTTCGTTTAATTCATCATCGGAACTTGAACTTCTTGATGGCGAATATGTTCGGTCTTGGTCGCTATCATCATATGTACTCTTTTCTGATTCACTGTCATAATTGAGTAACCATCTCATGGTTTTTCTATGGGAATGACTTAATTCGTCTCTATTTTCTATATTTCCCAAAAAGTAAGACGAAGTTTCACACCTTACTTCGGGCACAAAAGATAAAGAATTATTGAATTCAAATGAATGCTGAATGGCTTCGCACCTATCACTGACATTGACTTCATCTTCCTTAAATCAATAAAACAAAATATGTATGTATACATGGTTTGTCCCACATAGAAGTTCCACTCTCCTCATTTTCGTAATTTTTAAAGATATCTTAATATTTCTTTTTTTGAATTCTGACCTTGAGCACTTTCTAGAAGTGTTACCAATTTTAAACGAATTGAATTATTACGAAATTGTTTTACTTAGAAAGTTTACCTATTTCTTAAATAAGATTTTAGTATTTTTTTATCTAACGTCTGTAAAACTGACATTTTATCTACAAGAATGATTTAAACAAAAAACCTCTTTTCATCGATATTATAATTAATGTTAAAAGCTAATATGTGCCTCCGTATTACATAATATAAATTATTAATCAAACCATATTAACGAAAACTCGATTATGCTCGATATGGGGGCACCTGTCTTAAACACGGACTTTTGAAAAAAAATTGACATTCTGATAGATAAAAATATCAGCAGAAGGTATCCCAGCTTTGCGGACATCAAATTAAAAAAGTTCCATTCCATTTAAGAAATAACCTAATACTTCTGGAAATAAATTTTGTGTTTGTGTTATTAGAATGTATTTAAGCTGTTTTGAAATGGAAAAACTTTGTTGATATATTAAAAATAACGTAGATAAAGGGGGTGACACTACGTGGGACACCCTGTAGATCATAATTTAATATACATGTATAATAGGATAGTGATATTTGTCTAAAAATTCGGTAAAAACCCAATTAAATACTTACTTTTGGTTCAACATATGTCTCCTTTACATTTAGTAAAGCAAGTTGCACTAATCTCTTAGATCTCGTACTAAAACGACTGGAGGCCGACATCATAACCTTCCCCTCTGAAATCTTTTAAAATACTGAGCTTCCGTGAGCTAAAACTACTAATATATATTAAATAATGATTTTATCCTAGAGGGCGCAACGCTTTAAAAACAAAGTAAGTGCATATTCCAAGATAAAAACGGTGTAATTGCAATACAGTTACTTCGTTTTTTTGTTGTAAGATACGTTTACTCTGTTTTTAATTTGAAAAGGCATATGGGTAAATGCAGTTACTTGGTTTGGCTGATGCCATAACTTCGTTATTTATTATCCTATTGGGAAAAAAATTATACCAAAATGTGCGCAAGAACACAGTAAGTGCGAATAAAGTGAAAACGCAATTTTTAAAAAAATGTCAGTTACATGGTTTTTATTTTGGACAGCCGATTTAAGTTATTAGTTGAACCTAAATTATATTTGATCCGAAACAAATATCGTGAATACTTTAGACTTAATTACGAACTTTTTACAATAGTACTCGTTTATAGAAAATGACATTCCGACACTGCAACCTGCTCCCATCAAGTATTTAATTACAATAGAAGATAGAATTGACGCTGCGCTCTCTATTCCGCTCTGCCGAAATCCACCTTCAATCGAACCCAGCCGACGCTGAAAACGAACAAAAACCGCACAAAATTTTGCTACTGAGTCTGACCGACTCTAAGAAACCGCTCTCATTTAAATATCACACGTTTGTATTTAACGCAGCGGTCCCGCTAACCACAGTTCTAGGAAACCCCAGCTTAACAGCTGTGAAAAGACACGGATGGTGGAAATCTGTAGCAGAGGGTTGCATAGACGATTCAGTTAGAAATAAAATTGAAACTGCAGATAAAATTTTGTAAAACAGTTAACGCCGATGCCAGTACATCATCGACTTATGTGCACGAAAATACCAAGAATAACAACGTCAATTTAGATATTAATACTACTCCAACTTTAAATTTCACAAATTACTCAAATATCACCATAAATTTTTCCAAAGAAAATGCTAATTAATAACGTATTTAGTATAATATAGTACTTATAAATATGTTGGGGTTTGGAACCTTCGGCAAAATGCACTAAAACGGAGTTTTATCCATAATACCAGAAGGGAATTATTGCACTCGACGCGCGTTTCACTAACCATCTTAGCATTGTTGGTTGCCTATGGAAGAATATAGTAAATGAAAGGAATACTCTTAGAACGTTGCAAGATGTTCTTGTTTCTCTAGAGTTCTTCGTGCGATTTTGACGTGGTTGCAGTTCAAGCTGACAAGAACGTACATAATTGATTGATATGCTACCTTCAGTTTGATGTTAAACGACTGTTTTTCGCCTTCGCTTTAAATATACGCAAGCAAGATGTTTTAGTGATTCCGCGTATTTCCTAACTTGGCAAAGCCGCTCGAATTGCTTTGCTGGTGCTCTAACAAGGACAACGGCTGGACTTAAAGTTACGTTAATGTCTGATTGATCGCAGATTTATGCGTTGAACAGATTTGATGTTGGGAGTTTTAAATGGACGCTGGCCGGAATGTTTACTTTCAGGTTGTTTGGTCATTATCAATAATGGATTTATCGTTAGATTTCTTTGTCCTGCCAGCAATACATAATATCATACAGCCTTAGGTACGTTTCATTGCATATTGCAGATGTTAGTAAATTTGGTGACAACCAGCTTGTGGTATTTTGCGTATGCCGCAGTGTGGATTGGTTGGATTTTGCCTGAAGTCAAGATTTCTGTTGGTGACTTGCCACCTGCGGTGGATTCCTGAATAAAATACGCCGTTTCCTTTCTCAAGGGATGCCTAGGAGAGAGAGCTTTGCTTCCAATTCGTCATTACCATAGAAAAACCCTACGTAACTAGGTAAATAAACATATATCTTACATTTTGTACATATTCATTTATTTTCTGTACAGGGGGATTTATTTTACCAGGGTGTAAGTTACTGTATTATAGTTTTCTAACGGGTCTCAGAGCGGATTGAAATACTGCACACTGCACAATACTGCTATATAGAGATTGTTACTTTTGAAAATGTATTAATTCTTGCACGTATAACATGCAATATAGTCAAACAAAAGATAACTTGGGCCTAGAACAGGCATAGCATGACTTATTTATACTTATTATTTTTATAAGAAGTAATATTCTGGGGAAAACAAGCGTATTGAATAATAGTTCATGATACCGTCCTCGGTATGATATTGCAGTCGAGCACTAGCTGATTCTTTGTCTTTATGGGCACCCGTATTGTATAATGGGGTATAATGTTGTATAAAGTTGTATACCTATATTCTTTGCTAAATTTCTTTTCTACATTGAATTTTGCTTGTTAGAACTTGTAAAGTCCTACATAAGCTTAGTAAATTTAGATTTAATATTAATGGCATAAATGGTCACGCTTTGTTTTTGCCTAGGGGTCTAAACTCTAAAAAGAGCAAACAGTGGTTATATTATTGGTCAGTTTTCTTAGTATTTTATGTCTATCATCTGTAGGGTGATATGATATTGGTTTTATTAAGACCTTCACATTTTGGCAAGACGACTCTCATTATTATTTTTAAATACTCTTTGAGTGGAGAGTATTCTGAAAGAGGAAGCTGCCTGAAATTGCAGTAAGAGAATGCATACTTAGCGCTTGTTCTCTTTCAGGTTTTTTTACCAGGAGCTATATTTTTTTTATGGGAGCTACATTTTGGCTGGAGCTATTTTTGCTTAGAGTTGTGTATATGGAGCAAGCTATTTTTGTTTGAAGCGAGCTTTGCTTGAAGATAGATTAAGTAGCTAACCAAGTAGCTACCAGTCGATACAGTTGGTTGGGTTTCATTGGTACCGACTGCAGCCATAGAGGTATGGGCATTACCTCAAATGCCACTGAGAGTTTATGGGTCCCAAGGTGCTTAGCAATAGTTCACGTGTAAAGGTGATAATCGGCGAAGACCAGAAAGATAAGTTTAGGATATATTTGCGATCTTTCTACCTAATGTTATTGCCGTGTTATTAGTGTTTTCCAGCATTGTATTAGATTGCGTGTTTTATTTCTTTCTGCGTGGTATTGATATAATTATTTTTGGAACTGTTAAGGTCTAAGCAAAGCTTACCAATGCGTATCTAAATAACTGCTATATTTACTAGTGTGATTCAATTAATGCTCTTAGTTTTTTATGCTGTATTTCATTATTCTTATAGTTTAATTTATATTGTGGTAAATGATAAACATTGACGTTCTGACTGACTAAATGTCTGATTATAGTAATTTTACTTAACGGTATCTCATAAGCTGAATCTTAAGGTTTATTTATGTATAACTGCGAGTCGTATACCATGGTACACACGCAACGAAGTTAGTAGTAATAAGTTATCCTGGTACTTTTTATTATTGTTGATGTGACGACAGATACCTTAGGCATATTGCGTTTATCTTTAATTAGTTAGAACTGTTTTGGATATTCCATAATCATTTATTATGTCATACTGTTACATCTGATATGATTTAGTTCAATATTTGGAACATATATCAAGTTATTATTCGTTTCCAATCAAGCTCTTACGTTGTTTTGTTATATATTTACATCATTTTGTTTATTGAAAGAGATATGACAACACATTAACGTCAAACCTAACGAACGCCAATAAACTTAAACCTGCACGAACGTTACCGTCTTTTATTTGCTCTGAAATGCCTCAACCAAACAAGTGTAGTTGATAGTAGTTTGATTTTAAATCACCCTTGTGTAGCTGATAGTCTTTGATTTTTTTTTGCATCGCCCTTGTGTCTTCTTAAGACCGAGGATCTTCTAGTTTGGGTCTGCGGATTTGGTTATTTCAAACTGGTGGGGCCCTGGTCAAGAGTAAGTAATTGACCCACTCCCACGCCGACGAGAAAGTCGGAGCACACATGTTGCGCTGGCCGCATCCTTAAGGGTAGGTACCATCTTATTCATTATATCTTGCTAACACATTTAAAAGGGTTTTACGCGCAACACCTTGAATCTCGTTTGTATAGATCTTCTCGTTTGCCCAACATATTTTTGGTTAAAACCCATGCATCGAATTTCATATTCCACTTCTTTCTAATATTTAAATTTTGTCCTTTGGACCACCTAATAATATCTTAATGTTAAACTGAGTTTGGTATACTAATTTTAAACCTACTTCCTTAAAGACTTTTAGGAGTCCTCTAGTATACTGAGGATTATATGGTATCGAAACATATTTTGTATTTTCATCTTGATTGACTACTTATGAAGTCGGGAAGAATGGCCAACTTTCATTTTTTGATACTTTAGTGATTAGGAACGATAATAACACTCTAGAATTTGATATTTAGAAATACCTTGAGTAACAGTAATTATTTATAGTGTTATTTAATCATAGTTACTTATAATTTTTGCTGAACTAAATGGTAATTTAAGTTCTGCTTACATTTGCTGTAACCAGTAAATTTTCAAGTTCTTGGTTAAAACCTTGTATGTCAAACTGAGGTCCACAGGACACTCTTCTGTATATTTATATTTATAATTATAATTGGCAGTGTACTCCGGTCTAAGACACCCAATTCTGTTTTTTATGTAAACGTTCAATGTTCCTACAAGACAACAGTCACGCAGATCATTGTAGTGACAGTCAATCCGATAGCAGGCACGTGCAGACAACTGGGAACCATGTCTGGAATGACTGGTAAGCCCTGGACACGCCTATAGCAGGGAAGCTTAGGTACAGGCACTTGAGGTTTCCAGAGGAGGTCCCAGCCGATCACGTACTTTGCAGATAATAAGAACAGTTGGGAATGTAGCTAACGTGTTACTTACACAAAAGAATTGCAAAGACCCAGATTTTATTTATTTTAAATTTGTCGATCTTTAACCCCAAAGTTAATTTCATTTTCATCATTTTGGTAAATTAAATTTTCAGTAATCAATTGGATTTGATTGCATTTGTAATCTAATTTTTAGTTAATTTTCATTTTTGCCATTTTTGTAAACTAAATTCTCAGTAATCAATTGTATTTGATTGCATTCGTAATCAAATTTTAAGTCAATTTTCATCTTTATCATTTTTGTAAACTCAATCTTCATTACTCAATTATGTTCATCACTGCAGTGCACATGGTACCATAAGTTGTAATTTAACCATATAGTTAATATATAGTTGTTTTTAATTTACCTTCTTTAATTTACTACAGGACTGGGTTCTATAAGACACGAATTATTCTTATCTTCGTAATTTCTAATTATTGTTATCTAAATATTGATATTCTCTGTTTGCATTGTCTTTAAGAACTTGGCGCCCACAATTACATTTAATATAATCAACAGGAGAACTGTTAATTGAATCCACCCCTATTCGCATTTAAATTAAATTAAATAAATCAAATAAATTAATTAGCCTCACAAATTGGTGACTGAGCTAGAAATTAATAGTGATTTGTTTTTCTTTATAGGGTGTTCGTAAACTGAATGCATAAAGTCTAAGGAAATAATATTTCAAATAAGCGATTTCCCTCAATCGATACATTAACAAATCATTACACTGCCAATTTCAATATAATATGCATCTATAGAAATATTTGAGTAAATTACTTGATCCAAAAATGTAAATGCAGACCATTAATAGATATATTGTCCACCTACACAGAGACAATGTGATTGACAAATTGATTTGCTATAACCCCTCCTTCCTAACTGATAAAAATTTCTAATATTATGGTATTCAATTGCTCTGATCTTTATTCTTAGTATATATTAAAATTCGAAACAAATGTTCTTGAACTAATTTAAGATTTAGCTCAGTTTTACATGAGTTATACTATCATAGAAATGCGCTGTATTAACGCAATTTTACAATATTATCAAAATAAAGGATTAGAGGCCATATTTATTCTCTTCTTGTATACTTTTAAGCTTATGTTTTTCTGATTTAACTAACGAGAACCTTAGTATACGTTTTTCGAACTCCTATTTTACTATTATTATATTCTTTATATATGCGGATATTACAGAATCTAGTTTAACCTTAGGCGTAACTTCTGTGAAATGACTTAAATTTCTTTGTGTCATTAGTGTTTAATAGAAATGTATTCAAATCAGTAATTTGTAGTCTATTTTAGGATATAATTTAAGCTAATTTCCCATAATATCTAGTTTCTTTAAATATATCCTATGTTTGTTGTTTATTTATTTAGGTACACTCAATTTTTTTATGATGTCTCTCACTACATTAGTTTATTAGCTTATATACATTTGTTAAGTTAGGTTTTTTCCTCCTAGCTTTGTTTTATTTATTTTATAAGTCTGATAAGCCTATAAAAACAAACAACTTGTAATTTATTTCTTAGAGAGGGTTAAGAAGTGTTTATGACTACGCAACATAATAAATATTACTTTTTAAATTAAATTAAAGCATTATTTCACCTTGTTTATTAAACATTATTACATTTTTCTGTAGATCATTCAAGTTCGATTTTGTTAATCTGTCGGGCTGGTGATATTTTCTTCAGCCCTTTGTAGGAAAGAATCAACTTGTTTTCGTTGGTTATTGATTGAATGAGATTGTCCGAGAAGTCCTTAAACTATTCAAGAAACCGGATAAACTTTCCTACGCCAAATATGACCAGTATTGTTCGTCCATACTTAGCCTCGGTGGATTCAAGTTGGGTAACTTGATGTCTTGAGTTAAAACTGATTTCCGTAGCTTTACAACTTTCCAAGTTGCTAACTCTACTCGTAGGCAGAACCTTAAAGTTTAGAAGACAGACATGAAATGCCTCCAGTAAAAACATAATACATTTTAACAATTTTGTATATCGGTGCTATATATTCTTAACGTAGAGGGAAAAGAAGGACAGGCTTCTTATTCAAAACATGTTAAACTAAAACATTGCTTTCAGGCAGGTTAAGACGCATATCAATCTTAATCGAATATTTGAAAGTATTACTGGATAATACCGGATAAACAAGATTTCGGACAATGTTGATCAACTTTAATAATTTCGAATATTCTTTTCACGTTTCGACTAAAGAGAAACATCTTCAATATTTCGACGATTGATAGTTGGCACCTGCCCTAATTTGTGTACTATCGATAAATTTTCGATCATGACGTTATCATTAAAGTCTATTTTCTTGGATTATATCGCTTAAAGATTTCTGGTAATTATTATTCTAAGAGGTTTCTTGTAATTATCACCAAATATCGGGTAATGATGACCATCTTCATCGAATTAACTGTGACGTCACCATGCAGGATTCGACTATATTGTGAACTACTTAAAAGCATTAATTAAATATCACCCTGTCGTATGTTTGAACTTGAACTTGACAAAAGTTATATAAACATTCACTGTTAATTATAAACAACTTGAGCGGCCGACGGGAGCGATTTTAATTCTTAATGATGCAGCCATCAGCATTTTGTAACATATAAATACGCAGGCAAACGCCAAATTCACGAGGCTTTCGGGCCTCTCAATTCCGCTCAGTCTAGTTGCGGTACAGCACGCAGGTGCGTACACTTCTAGTTGTTCTATCCCGCAACCCCCATATCTGTGAACACCTGGACACAGGTCCAGGGCGATCAGGTCCTTACCTAACCTGGGTGGACGTATGCACAGGTATACGACACCTGGGGGCTACTAAAAGTAGAGAGAGTCAGATTTACGAGTCAAGTATCAGAATTTCCAGTAAAGGGATAGTTTTTGGGGATTTTTAAAAAGTAGTGAGTGCCTTAGCAACCTGTGATAAACTTAAACCAAAAAGACTTACCTTATAAATATCAGAACGAACACATAGATAAAAGATAGCTCCGCTCACATAAACTTTATTAACAAAAGTGACGTCGCTTTCTAGAAAAACTTTGAATTAAGCCTCCCTCGAGAAGTCATGCATTTAATATTAATTGGGTATAGTGTTAACTCTCAATTCATCTATAAACTTAAACACGCCTTTATTAGTATACAGTCTCACCGTTGTTAAGTTTGTTTGTAAATAAACTTGTTATTGTTTTTATCGATGTGTTTCCTTTATTATATCTTCTCAACTTGACGTAGTGCGTTCCTAAATCTGAGCTACTCTCCTATACGCTAAGTAAGGCGTGGCGTCACAGTTAAAAATTACAATTCGTGACAATGCTGTTCCAGCTTCGACCTTGGAATTAGTGGGTCCTCCTTTATGTTTGGATTCACGTCACTCTTAAACCTAAGGAACGGAGCATGATGATACGAGGTGCAGACAACCGAGCTGCTTTCGTATTTAAAATTAACAAAAACAATTCCAAGAGAAAGGCGAAAGGCGAAAGTCACGTGGGTTCATCAATAGTTTGAATCAGGTTAAAAGCCAAAAGCAATCTCTTTTATTGCTAGGCTCAGAGACGTGCTTGCTAAAGTTAAGTTTATTGTCCAGGGTTATTCCTAGGTATTTCACCTGAGTCTTAAGTAACACTGGCGTGTTCCTATTATCCATGTCCTTTTTCTTGCGTGTAACTACTGCTGATAGCTTGGAACATTACTTGGGTTTTCCCTTCAATGCCGCTTCATTAA
>MU184897.1:31035-45662 GCA_016904865.1 Pissodes strobi
ATAGAAAATAACCATTTTATAGATACCAATAATGTCAAACTTTTACACAAGGAAACAAAAAGCAAAAGGCTGAACCTTTTGGAGTACCTAAAAATCCAAAAGTCACAAAAAACAGACGTTTTAAATACGAACGACCAACTGAGCTGCTCCTTAAACACCTACATAATTGACAGTGCAATAAAAACAAAATACCGTCAAGCGCTTTAGTAGGTTATAACAATTTTAGGTTTTAGTATACAACTACTCTTGGCCTCATCAAGCCGAAACATATGTAGAGAAAAATATCTCATTAAATTATTTTGAAACACGTACTAATTATCCCTAATGTTAAAATTTTAAATCTTCTGGTTTTAACTGAATATCTGTAGAAATAATTTTAGCCAACTTAAAATAAGCTTCGTTTTATATCTAATTTTGCCACTTACCCGAATTAGCAGCTACAATTAGCAAATATTCTGATTATTTCTAAAAAAACGATTGCTCTTAAATCATATACCAATATATAAACACGGGATTATATCGGCTTCAATGTATTGATTTTTTAGCTTATTAAGGAATTATTCAATGCAAATGTACCAATAAAAGATATACTTACAGTGCTTTCTGAATATAGCCAATATACAAGTCCTCTTGCATAGAAATCTAGAAACGAATAACCGAAATGCGAAATCTTCATCTTTCAACATCAAAGAACTGATATCAAGAACTTCATAATTGCTAATAATAAAAAAGGACAATTATCACGAAATAGAAACCACTATAATTCAATCAAATTTTAAAACAGAAATCTCTCACACAGCATCATACTTTTTCTTCAAAATAAGGCAGGTAAATAAAATTAAAAGCTCAATAGAATTTCCAACGAATCCACAAATCAGCAAAGTGAATGAACACAGTATTATTTTAACCGAATTAAAAGTGGGTAATAAAGTGTTACTAATCCATTATTACCATTATTGCGAGATAGAATAGTATCATTGTTAAAGAAATATTACAAAAGCAGCTGAGCATAAACTTTTTGGCTATGACATACATATATCTAAAATTAGGAGAAAATCTCGGATATGAATTCAGCGATTAATTTGGTTTAGTTAGTCGACTAGAACTTTAAAAATGTATTTATATAATAATTATTATGCCTTCTATATCCCGGGCTTGCGAAGATGCTAATTTGCTTTTAAGTGTCAGTTTGATAACAGAAAAAAAGCTATTTTTAATGTAAGCTACATTTTGGTTGAAATTGAGATTTTAGACATATTGTAAGCGTCACGTTCTAAGCTATATTCTGAAAAAGTGTTGTTTTAGTTTTCTGTATGCATTAAAATGTATAAACATTGAATTACATCATCCTAAGCTACATACAAAGTAACACTAACTAATACCGCTAAATTCAAAACACATCCCTTTCTCTCTCACTATCGGAAGTTGCAACAACATAGGTATATTGGAAGAAGATTTGTCGCTGACGACTGAAGTGTTCCCAAATTGTATCAAGACAACATTTTCGTATGTATTTATATTTTAAATACTTTCGAAAACCTCGAGAAAAATTATTACTTATTGGTGCGCATGTTCTGCGTGAGTATATCGATATCCCAAAACTGTTATTTTCGGGATAGCGCTAAAGCAGTATAACGATATTGCAGCATTTGATAGCTTCAAATAAAGCATAAAGCAATTTTCCCCGATATACGGAAAGAGGTAAATCGTCAAAACTAAGGAAGCGTAACAAACCCGTCCGGCCGTGGAGTTGTAGCATTCTGAAACTGAAATGGGACCGATTCCATCTACTTAGCACGCCCTAAATCCATTTATTATTATACGGTATTTGCTCCTGATTTATGCGGTGATATACGTATAATAGGATGGGGGGAAAATTACCCATGGAGATGGTAATACCTGTTGAATTAAGTTCGTTGAAAAAAATAAATTTGCGGAAACTATAAATATGAAAAATATAAATAGTTTATTTTTAATGGTTCATTTGTGACATAAGAATGACGTTTGAGTACTTTTTTTCACTTCAGTTAATTTGGCAATACTAAAGAGTTGAAACTATTTAGTGATCTTGACACGTCTATATCAGAATACCAACAGTTTCCCATTGCAATATGTAGCAGACTCATCCAGTACTATAATGATATTTGTTATTAGTATCATGCATAGCAATTAAGGTCACGCTGAAGCAGCAATTATAAGCTGGCCAGGTGAATGTATGATTTAATTGAGGTACGTAACCAGGGGGTGGCAAATCTAAAAGTACTACATGGCGACCCTACCAGCCCTCTGAAGTACCCAAATACAATATTCGGCAATGAACGATGGGAAAAGCCAACTCGAAGGAAGAAATTGTTTTTAACCAAGCATCTAATGGAGACGCTAGAGACCAGATTAATAAGGAAATTTTGCGCCGATCCACTGACGGCTCGAATCAAAACCAGGAGGCAGAAGTTTAAATTTTAGGGTTTTCTTTTAGGTTGTATGTACAAGAAACGCAAAAATATATCAATAGAATCTCCAATTAAATAATGGACCAATAACAGTGGAACAGGAAATATAGTAGTCACCAAGGGGAAAAATTAGAAGATTAGATGATTATTAGTTTGACATGTAAGTTAAGAATATTAGTAAGTTATTGTATATTAATATGGAGTAGGAAATATGGTGATCAGAAAGTAAGGGCTCGTTATAAAAAACATTTTGATTAACGAAATTCTAGGCTCGTTAAATAATATTAAATCCAATTTAATAAAATCAAGTTATAAAAGGCGACAATTGAAAAAAAGAAGAAAAGAAGAAAAAAGTTGACGAAGCAAAATCTGTTTTTGGCAAGCTAAAAAGGGAAGTTTCTGTTATAAATAAAAAAATTTCCGGCCCAGAATTAGATGAGAGTGACATTTTATTAGAAAAAAATATTGTTATTTAATTAAAACGGTATATCAAGAAATTATAAATTTTAGTAATCAAAATACCGAGCAAAATATTAGTAATTCTGGTGCAACCATGGCTTCTTTTGACCTAAAAGTGGCATCTAACCTTTTACATGGGCTAAACGATTCCGAGGAAAATACCAAAAATTTAATCGAAGCGGTCGAATTTTATCATACGACGCTTAAAAATGATGATAAACAACTTTCAATAAATTTTATTTTGAAAACTCGGCTCTCAAGCAAAGCAAAACTAAGATTAAAAACTACCTATACTTCTCTTGAGGCCCTTATTACGGATATAAAAACTTATCTTTTAACTCGAAAATCACCTACCGCTCTTCAAGCAAAATTATTCACTATAAAACAAAAAAATAAATCTATTGAGCAATTTGGTAAATAACTGGAGGATCTTTTGATTGATCTAATGATGGTGCAGGCAACCGACGACCCATATATTTATAATATGTTAAGGCCTATTAATGAAAATCAGCTATTAAAAGGTTCGCAAATGGTCCTAGGAATCAAAGACTTGGTATCATCATCTCATCAAGAAATTTCGAATTTTTAAAATATGCTATAAGAGAGGCACCCAATTAATATTTTTCATTTGTTAAAGCATAATTGCCGATTTTCCGGATAACAATAATATGAAAATACGGATATAGTACTAAAGTATAAAAACATATACTGGGCCAAGAAAAATGCAAGGCATCAAAAATATTTCTCAATTGTTTTTTAATAATATTTGCAACAATGTTCCATTTCGGTTTTACGTACACAGTGGACCAACTAAAATATAACATAATACTTGCATATGTTTAACGCACCATATAATTAGATAGTATACGTATGTTGTATGATTTCAAATACGAATCATTACCGGGTGATAAAAAAATAAAATATTCAAAGAGAATTTTTTTAAGGAAACATACCTATACACATACTTATACCAATATAACATTAGGATAGAAAGAAAATGTCAAGATTAAGCACTCATATTTAGTTTATATTTGTTACATATACCTGAAGCACTCACTAGTCAATGGCGATGGAGTCCTGATATACACAGCGCCAAAAGGAGACCGACAAAGATTCTGAATTGAGTAAGGACGTAGATCGAGGCTCTTTGGCTGGAATCCAGGACCAAACTAGGCCATAGACAAGGAAGTTTAAAGTGCTCTAACATAACTTAGATTTAAGTAGGTACGGAACGATATGACTATTCGAACATTGAGGAAAACTCGTTATTATTTCAGGGGGTTCCACTCCTTTAAACATACTCATCAAAAAGGAGTTTTTGATCATCTCTGCAATAACAACAGAGTTTTTTAATTTGGCAATCACTAACAAATCTTTATTTATTAAGGAGATTGTTTTCTTTTTGAACTTTTTAACCGTAAAATATGTTTTGCATTGGGGACCGATGCTAGTTGAAGGGGGCCGTGTGCAAACTAAATCATATTCGCTAAAAAGTAACATTCAGTCTAAAGTTTGAACTTGATACTTGACATTGAATGATAAAATATTATGATCATTATCTAAACATGTTTTAAAAACAATCAGTAAACTTTCAACAAAGTTTAGTATAAAAGAACGTGCAAGTCAAGTAAACGATAACTTATCTGGTTAAGTAGTACCTTTTAATAAAGGCAAACGCTTCTCTGGTAACAAGTTCAAACCCTCCGAATTTATCTGGTTAAGTAGTACCTTTTAATTAGGGCAAACGCTTCTCTGGTAACAAGTTCAAACCCTCCGATCTTGATCATCTGGTTAAGTAGCACCTTTTAATTAAGGCAAACGCTTCTCTGGTAACCAAGTTCAAACCTTCCGAGCTTGATCATCTGGTTGAGTAGGCAAACGCTGTCCAGGTAACAAGCTCAAACGCCCCTAAAGTTTCGTCAGTGAAAAGTAAAGTAAAAAGTAAAGTGAACCATAAATCAAAGTGAAACCTAATTAACGCATACCAGTATAAATTAAACGAATCAACGCTCATAAAAAATCTAAACTAAAAGTACTTTCTAGGGAACCTCAAATTGTTTCAAGGGAACCAAATAGTCCGGTCAGTCCACATCGAATGGTCATGCGTTTTACGCTATTCAGAAAGTACAATTTTGGTTATTTGGGATTTTTAATATTACCTCGCGGACACGTGCAAAGTATGTCTGCGATAGATATTCCGGTGTACCTTTCCTGATAATTTCTTGTACTAGAGCTCTTGGTATGATGCCATTTCTAAATAAAATGCTGGGTATCAGCTCTGCCTAATCTCTAAACCCCAATTGGTTAATTTCATTTCCATTTCTATTTAGATAGTTCTTTTCGTTAGGTATTTGCTCAAAATTTTAGAAACCTGGTTATCTTCTAATTTGTTGATCGAATCGAATGGTAGAATCAGGTGCTTTGCAGTTTGTCAATAGGTCCACTAATTTCTTTAGGATTTGACCAGTAACTGTAACTGGCATGATAAGATTGTTTTAGTGATTGGCTTCACTGGACCATAGTATCATCCAATTATTTTATTTATCCTGGATTGAAGTTGTGCTTTTGGTAAAGCAATAATTCATATAGGATTTGTAACAGTTTATAGTGCTTATTTTTCATGTATCCAATACAAGAAGAAGATAGAGAATTTTTTATGAAAGGTGTTTGCGGAAACATAAATCCTTAAAAAATAAGATAAACTAATAAAAATGCCAATTAGTGCAAACTGTAAAAATGTATAATTGAGAGGAATTTGTGGAATAATTAAATATGAGTCACTAATTATTTTTTAAATTTTGCCGAAGGTTCCAAACCCCAACATAGTAAAGATTCTTTTTACCATATATTTACGCACGCCAGCAAATCAGATGTTATTAATCTGCCGCAGAAAAAAACTAGCTCAAACTGCTCCGTGGAGATCGAAATGCCATGAACATTTTCTGAATGAGGTATGGCTCATGCCGAAAAACAATTTTTTAGAAAACTTAAAGGAACTTGTGATGACGGATGGTCAGTCAAACTGATCTGCACTTCTCAAGGCCATCGTGCTTCCCATCGATCATTGGGATAATAGTGCTGCTGCTCCCCAGTGCTCGTAGCTGCAGTTTTAACATGCGACGCGCTTTCTGTGATTAATTTTATTATTATTATTTTTTTTTCTAAAATAAAAAAAATATGTTAAGTGCTCGTGGAGCTATGACGAGTTCCACCGAGATTGGTATTAGTGTACAGTTACCGAATTCAACCCAGCTAAAACAATTAGCAGGCAGGTCGGAGGGCAAGGCCTTGTAGTAAGCTGTAAAGTCAGCGGGCAATTTTCCCGCTGCCCAATTTACCGGAGAAAGGTTCATTGGGCGCCACCGAGTTCGTTACGGACCAAACTGGAGATCCCCGCGTTATTCGTGAAACCTGCTGCAAGACCCTCACTCTCCACGGTAAACCCAGCCGGTAAGGAGCGCAAAAAAATGCCACCACCAACAAGAATTGCCAAAAATAGCGATAAATAAAAAAGGTGTATATTGAAATTAGTGATGCCAAAATTTATATATAAATTAAGGTGCGATTCTGATTGTAGGTAGTTTAAACAAAAAAAAACTAAACTATCTAAAAACAATGAAATTATAGCAATAAAAAAATATAAGGTTTGTCGGTGGTTGGCCCAAAACTCTATGTAGATTTAAGTGATAAATCAGAAGTAAAGATGAAATAGGCACCACTTACGTGCCTCAGAACCCCAGAGGGAGATAGGGGCAAAAAAAATTAAAAAAAACTTGAGTTTGGTCTACCGCGCGGGATCGTGATCACGTAAACCTCCGAGATAAGGTGGGCGCAAGTACTTACAAAGGTAAAAAAAGGAGATAGTTATTCCAAAACAATTATTAAAAACTAAAATTATTGTCTGTCACTTATCTGTCCTTTAAGTAAGTTCCACCGTCAGGTGAACACGGGCAGCTGGTTCCGGATCCTGAGTTCTCACCAGAGTAAACCACACAAACGGACAATCCAATTTCACCGGGTAAGTAGACCACCAAGTTCCACCTGTTCTAACCAATTGGAAGAGTCAACGAATCCCAGCCAGGTGGGAGGACCCTAGTCACAATAATATGTGAGCCGATTGCTATTATATAGTCGCCGTTCAAAAGAATAATTTAGCAGAGTTTCAAATTTCAGATTAAAGAGATAGGGTTTTCCCCTTTTTATTTTAAATCAAATTCAATAATGAACCAAAAGTTAAAAAAAAAACAAAGAATAAATGAGAAAAAGAGCACCACCTTAATAATATATGAGAGCAATCGAAATATTACAACTGAAACTTAATATTAGTTATGCAGAAAACTAAAAAGGTTTCGTTCGCCCAAGGGAAGCCGACATCATCCGTTAAAAAAACATTAAAGCCTTTTAGAAAGAAGCAATAAGCAGTCCAAAAATTTGGACCGAGTTTGGCACAGCAAAATAAACGTAGATAATCATTGAATGCAGTAAATGCCAGCAATAGTACAAAAAGATAAATGAATGTAATTAAATAGATTGTTCCTAGTCTGGTAAAGATAATATTCATACCATATTGATAAAAGGGTACATGTATGATCTATATAATGAACAAAAAGCACCAAAATAAACTTTAATGAAAAATTATACTAAACAAATATGACAAATAAATAGTCTCAATGACCTTCCAATATTATTATCAAATGAATAGCATAACCCTTCCCGATTTTAATAACTCAAGAGAAAAGTTCAAGTACGGGCCACATAATAAACAAAAACACTAAAATATACGACGAACGACTTTCCAAAATTAATATCAAATAGATAGCGTGCCTCTACCTTTATTTTAATAATTGTTCAATAAGGTAAACAACCATGAACGAAAATATGCGAAAACATGTAATCTGCATTAAATAACGCGATCTGATGGCCTCCCTTAGTGACGGAAACTAATAATAAACAAAACTGCATTACCTAACCATTAACAACCGAATTTCCCAATTTAGTGTCTAATTAATAGTTGAAATCAACTGCCCACGCGAATCACTAGAAGTTATTTGCAAGATTAACTATTAAAATTAAAGATAAAAACAATAATTCCCCATTGTAATGTAATTCTGACTTCGGTAACAGAATAAACTCCATTAAATTTGCCGTTTTTAGCATTAATTGCAATTTGTTGCTGTAGACAATAATAGATGCCATTAATAAAGCAACATAAAAATCAATGGTTAAATTTTACACTCGTTGCTAAACCGCTACGGAAAGGTCAAATAAAATAAACTACTAAATTATCGAAAATCTACATTACATTTCGTCGGAAATAAAATAAAAACGATTAATTAGGCTAATCGCAAGACCCCGTGAATAAATAATAATGACTATTCCATTCAAATATAAAAGCCCAAAAGTCTTAATCAATCTTTGATTACTATGACGTCATGTCTAATTAAGCTACTAAAGAGTTCGAAATGAAAGAAAACAATTAATTGAATCAAGCGCGAAGCCCAAGAAATAAACAAAACCTATGCCATCCGAGCATAGAAGCCTATAAGCATTAATTAATCTTTAATTAGTATGACGTCACGCCGATCAATTAGGCTAATAAATCGAGTCCGGTATGAGTGAAAACGGTTAATTCAATAATTATTAAATATTAAACTAGGCCATCCAAATAATAAAAAAAAACAACCTTAATTAATATCTAATTAAGATGACGTCACGCCGATCAATTAAGCTATTAAATAGAGCCCTATATGATTGAAAAGCGAAATAATACAACAATGCACTTAATAAAGACCCTAGAAACGCAAAACATCTGCGATTAATAAAGAAAACTTACCTCTTAACCAGAGGGAGGACTACGCGACACAAAACGCCAAGTACCACAATGGCGGCCGACACTAGACAAAGCCAATTCCAAAATCCTCGCCCAGCGAGTTATTCCTGCATCTACGGCACTACAACTAACGAAAACAAATCGAAATGGCCGATACAGATTTTACCACGTCGTTTGTCGACAAAATCCACTTCAAATGTCTGGATTTAACCAGATTTTAAATGAATCGACCAAACAACCGAAAAGCTTGAATAGCAAAGGACCCGTACCTACGGAGCCAAACCAGGCGTCGCGTCGTCTCGCGCTTTGCAAGGTGAAGCCAGCGCGCAGGAAATTACAGCGCGACGTTTCTCGACGCACCAATGAAATGGAACCCTCAAGATCACGGCAGAAGGATATAAAAGCGATTTAATATCGGAATTAAATTTCGTACTACGAGCGGAAGCAGGAATAGTAGTAGGGGCATCCTAAAAATCCACTAACAACAGGTTACCATTAGCGACCAAAACGGAATGTCACAAACAGATTCACTAATCGAAAATTCCAGAACAAAAAAGTCAAATTCCGAATTGCTATTCAGTAACTTCAATATAAATGACCATCAGTTAATTCAAATAGCACATAAATCAATACCATTCATGCAATAATGTAAATGCTTTTAATTATTCTGCAATAGAGTTTTACCACAATACCGAATTTTGTCATAGGAAGGAACGTGACTGAAACTGCTTTTGTATTATAAAAATGTGAAATAAAAGTTGTGACCGGATAAATTTCTCATTTAATCACTAAACAAACATTTTTTTTATGTTTTTCAATTAGTGCTTAAGTTAAGGATTTATGAAAAGTAACTCATGTTAAAATAAAATTTATTGAATACTAAGTGTCACGTGCTTATATCCCGCAGTCTAATGTAATCAATTTTAATAGAATTTCCGGAAGTTTAGCAACACTTATTTCAGAAACAAAAGCGTTTAGGCCATAGCTTTATATTTTCAAGAATAGAGGTTTGTATAGTTTCTACAAAATTTATTAACTTCTTCAGTATTATTTTCTGTTACTTGTAAAATTTCCTTAAGTGCCTCAGGTATAGGTTGGAAAGTTGATGTTAAGTGGCCCCAGGCTTTGGGAAATGTTTATTAAGTTTGAATTTTTGTGTAAGCTTGTTGGCGCGTTACAAAAACTTTATAAAATGTGTAGACGAAGCGAACGCTACAAAATGTGTCATAAAACCAAGCATGCTATCTTTTATCTTGGTCTCTTCCACGTCATCCGCAACGAACTCGCCACCTGACAAGAGTCAATCGTTGAACGGGCGGGGGTGTAATGTATAGAAAGTTCCACCATTTGCGTCAGTGAATTTGCATACAACAAAAGTATTATTTTATTATTTAAACGAAAACATGTGGAAAATATGGAGAGGGAGAGAGAGATATGTGTCATATCCCTAATACATCGTGTAGGCCTATAGGTCTACACAATATGTGTTTTGTGCGGAGGAAAATTCACTTCTGGTGTGTGGTCCACAAACCCACTCAATTTTCTTAATGTTAACAGAGAAACCGAATATGTTACATTTTCGTGTATTTATGTGTTGATATAGTACTTTACAGTAATTTTTTTTATACATTTCTTGCTTGGCAATTAATACATTTTACGCAAGATAGTTATTTTCGTTTTTTCCATTCCCCAACGTTGTTGGTCCCTAGGACCTCCGTCGCTAATTTTCGTGCATTTTCTCCCACTACCAATTGAGACAGGAGCGCGTCCGTTGCAATACCTCCTTTCTACCACAAATGCAGCAACGGAAAGTTATAGTAGTGTCGATGCGCGATTTTGTCTTTCTGTGAGCTTCAAGATATTTTCTCAGTTATGCTGCTTATAAGTTGGTAACTCTTCTTAACCCTCCATTAGGCGCGTGGATTCTACTCACGCAGTTTGGCGCGTGGATTACAATGGTAATCCAATATATTTGGCTCCTGCTAGTTTTTAATTCTAATATATGTTTATTTATGTTAGTTTATATGCATAAAATATATTTACACGTATATTTTACATACATTTTATGATAGGGAATTTAAAACAGATACACGTATTTTTTAAAAAGCGGTCCGGGAAACAGATAGCAGTTTCATTAAAAATGGTTGCAAAAACAAAAATTTTAAACAAAGAAATTAAAACATTTTTTTTGTTAAATAATAAACCTATACTTAACATAAACTGAACAGTAAAAAATATGCAAATATATAAACGAAAAACACAAGTTTAATATGAAACATTATTTATTCTGGCAAGCATGCGGTGCACACATCTCTCATATCGCTGTGTTAGAACAATACTAGTAAAACTTAAAAAAAAACTCATTTCGAGGAAATCGACATTTAATGCTTTAATTGCCATACTGCTATTTTTTACTTAAACGAATCATGCTATTTTATGCATTTCGTCATTTACATATAAATACCTACGTTAAATATTATCATTGTTAATAAATGTCAATTTTTTATTAAAATGATTATTTTGTAATACGTCCTTGTATTCTTCTAGGAAAAAGCGACTTTTCTAGAAGTTATTTTGATTTTTGGTTTAAGTTATCTTAGTATTGAATTGCCTAATTGTTTGATTTATCAAAAGTGTTATTATTTTTGTTGAAAATGTCTTTGTATTGTTCTTTATTTTTTAGAAAATTAGCAAAGTTAGCTCTATTTTTTCAATTTTTAAGATAACCTATTAGTACTTTGTTTTTAATGTAAATTAGGTTTCTTGTCTTTTTCATTTAATAATTCGGGAGTTGCCTTTCCAATGTCGCATAAAAGAAAATTGTTGTAGTTCAAAATAATTTCTATTTTCACATAAACAAGTGTTCAAAGAATCAGAAATATCTAAAATAAATGAGAATACACTTTTGAAGTTGGCAGTAAACTAAACTATTACTATTTTTGAAACAAATAACAAAAAAAGTCAATACTTCAGAACTACAATTAAATACGACACAAAACGCCAAGTAGCGAAGGAATAACATTAAATTAGCTTAAATATGGGTAATGCGAGCTATTATATTTGTCTCCTTGGAAAAATGTTACTCACTATCTTGATGCTCTAATTTTTGCTCCTTTTTAAATGCTTTTAAAGTTTTTAAAAAATCATGACGTTCTACTGCTTAAGTAAGCTTAAGAGGACCTCTTTTTTTATAGGTTGGAGTAGGCCTGCCATCTTCGTTGTTTTTTTGAGTATCGTTTTTTGAGCATCAAAGGTGTCCTTATAATAAATAGTATTTGGATCATCTTTGGTTATACGGAATGTTTTTATATTGCTCCAAAATACCTTCTCGCTATCCGTATTTTTATAAAATTTTCAAAATTGCTATTAAAAGTTTTCCAACCCAACACATCAGTAGAAATATTTTACATTGTTTACCAAGTAAGGCTTTTCTGTTATGTTTTGCTAATTTAATAACCATTTCCACTTGATGTGGAGTATACAATGGCCCATTTAACAGAGCTCTCGTTTTCGAAGACTCTATGCAGGAATGCATCGAGTCTCCCTCGTTTTGGGAATGACCCGCAATAAGAAATTTATGAGTTATCGATTTCACATCTTACAGTGTAAATAAACACACACGCAACCAAACGAAACTAACCCAAACTAACGCAAAGCATACCCAATATCAAGAAATAAAAAATACAAAAATAATACGACAATCGGATCTCATACCATTTCTAACAACGATTCATTTTCTAACGACGATTCACAATTCATAGGTGGTAATTGTACTTAAATCCCATCGGGCAGCAACAGTAAGATATTCATATCAATCGTAGAGGCAAATTAAAGTTGGAACCAATATTTGGTTCAATCATATACGTAAAAAAAAATATATTGCTCGCATCAGCACAACGGTGAAGTCAATGTTAAAGGATAGCTATAGACGACGGCTGTGTTTTCTCGCATAAGTTTGTCTTTAAGGAGGACATGCCTTATCTGCGCATGTGTCAACATGATGTATTCTATTGGTGATCCCGACGGATAAAAATGCAAATATTTGAAATACAAGCGGGCATCATTATAATATGAATGCTATTATTGTTTTAGTACTTAGAATGCGATATGATATAGTACACTTTTTAACAATCTGTTTTACGATGTGTAGAATGTAGATGATATCATACGAATAGTTTGTTAGGAATATTTATATTGGGTCTGGTAAACTTCACGACCCTCGGAATTTCGCAATTTCCTTTTTTTCACTGGGAAGGGAGTGTCCTATAGAGTAGTTTAAGAGAAAAAAAATTGCGGATCCCCCACATTTGAGCCGAAAAAAGCCCCCGAAGTTCGAGTTTTGAGGTTAATTGCCGTATGACGGCGATCTTCTTCTACTCCTTTCCCGGGTGGAACGTGAAAATAATGAAATTGAACGTGAAAATAAAAGGAAATTTTGGCAACTGGTTGCCATAATATACTTGATTTGTGCATATTTCATTTAGTACTTTTTTATCATTCTACTCATATTTCACTTCGCGCATGGCCCTCCGCTCGCTCAGGGGGCTCAAGAAAAGGAAACTAACCAAGTGCTAACGCAAGGCATACCCAATTTAACCTCAAAATTCGAACTTTGGGGGCTTGTTTTCGGCTCAAATATGGGGGATCCGCAATTTTTTTCTCTTAAACTACTCTATAGGACACACCCTTTCTAGTGGAAAAAAGAAAATTGCGAAGGTCATGAAGTTTACCAGAACCATTTATATTCATCGTATTTTAATGGTTTCTTACATTTTTGAGGGAATATAACTTCACGGGAAATCTATTTTTAAGATGAATAATATTAAAATTTTTCATGATTTGAATAAAATAAGTTATTGAAATTTAAATTACTACCTACTTCATTATCATAGGAATGCAAAAAATACTTGAGCACGCTCTCTATTGAACTAAGTATTCGAATGAAATAAGGATATAGCTTTCAGAAGTAATTATTTTAAAAGCTTGGCACCTTAGGAAAATCTACCTGTAGTTTATTTGATGTAGAATGTACGTCTAAGCACTTTTCATTGTCTGAAAAAACTTGACAAACCATTTTATTCAACAATCTTTTCTTAAGTGTCAATAAGGTTGCGAAAAATAGCTCAACAGGAAAAGAAGAAGCATACTCTTAAATATTTTATTCAAAGTTTTCATTACAACTACAAAGGCTTAATTAAAATATAAATCAACCACAATTTTACATACAAAACAAATATGATTTGGTATACTATAAATGCAAAATAATTTTTGAAACTACCTACTTAGAAATTGAAATCTCTGATAACTTATCGAGGATTATTGGTTCGAAAACAATTCACAAGTTTTGTATATTTTCGTCTAATATACGCATCTTTTTGTTTGGCTTCATAAAACATTCTAATGTCCAAAAATGTCTCTATAATCAATTTTGATAACTGAGTTTTGTGATTATCTAGAACATCTTGAGACAGAATATGGTTGTTCATTAAATCATTGTCAAAGGGGTTGTGAATAGCCTGCAAAATAGCATTTCTTAGATATTGTTTCATGTGTTTCTTAGTAAATAGAACATGCATATTTTGTCTCAAATACCTTTCTGCTATCATGCATATTCTTGAGACAGCTTTAGAAGGGGCTAAAAGTTTACCACGATTTTTTATTCTTATTAGTAAAGGAATGATTTCCCTGTCAATTAACTGGATTGCACAAATATGGCACATAGTTTTTTGGGTTGAAATTATTTTGTGAACAATAAAACCTGCGATATATTCAACCACATTCTCAACGTAAGGAGTTAAAGTCCACAAAGATGACAAGTAGTCATGGTCACATATATCACAAATTATATTTTCTTCTAATAAGAGAGGCTCTTGAAAACTAGATTTTCT